>JAQIXT010000299.1:0-45023 GCA_034700445.1 Stenotaenia linearis
ATATTTCACATTACCACCAAAAATAGGATTAAAAAAAGTTTTATATCGGTTTAAGCGACGAAACTGAATCTCTGAAGAAGAAAAAAACTCCAAGACAGAAAAAGTTACGCGAATTTGTAGTTTACGATTGTTATAAATATGTTTATTTAAAGTGAAATTAATGCAATTGATTTTAGCCCGGATCTGTTTTCGAGCGAATCAATATTTACATCGTACAAATTAAAGAAAGGAAAAAAAAGTAATGAAATAAAGACTATTGTAAAATGGAATAAAAGAAAGACATTACAATTTGATAGAATAAAATGTAAAGCTGTAACACTTGTTCCTAACACCCTGGGAGAAGAGAAGTTTGCACTTTTTTTATCCTCCCTCGCTCCTTTCCTCTTTACAAATTAACTTAGTCGGTGCGAATAGGGTTTTCTATTTATCCTTTAAATCCCAGTGTTTACAATCGCAGTCGGTGTGGCAGGTTCAATTCCCAAAATAAACTCCCTCGTTATGTAATCCATCTCCATTGAAAATCGAAACAGAAAAAAGGATTCGATTCATAAGTCGCCAGAATAAGAAAAGGAATTGCTGACACGAGTCTATTTATACGCGTTTAAAAATATAACGGGAAAGTTCAAGGCAATAATTAAAAATAAATCAGATTTAAAAAGTTCAACTTTAGGCAAACTTAGAAAAGGGTAGTACTTTATTACTTCAATTTCTGCACCAACAAATCTTAATTTAAAACATAATTCCAGGCCCCGTAAAGGATTATTAATCCCCTACACACATCGCATATATTAAAAAGGCAACGTTTTTTTTCCCCCTCGTTAAATCCACCTCCCGACCTTAACACGTAATAAAAGAATTAAATCGAATTGATGATACGTAAATTTTGAGCGTTTGCGCTCAACTTTTGAATAAACTTGGGTTTGTTTTTACGAGAGTTTCTGGCAAACCGAACGCAGCAACGAGGTGAGGAGTGAGCGGGAAATGACTTTATGACTCGACTGAGAACACACAGGTTGCATTTAGCAAGCTTATATGTCACGAGGAATTTTAAGTGCTCTATTAAATGCTCCTCTAACGGCCTGTTAACCCGGTCGATTCTCGGCCGATTTTCATCGGTCAGAAAGCTTTTCTTCCTCTCGTTCGTTCCATTCCATCTGGAAATTGGATTGGAGACAACACGTGGTCCCTCGGTTCGACGTCGTAATTAAATTCCCCTACTGCAGTTTCACCTTTTGTTCGTCTACATTTTTCCGTACGAAAAAAAGTGCTACTTTTTGCTTAATCAAGATTGATGCGCTCCTGCACTCTGCACTCGGTCGGGAAAAACGTGAGATTTGGCGAAAGGGAAAGTGGTGCGCGCGCGCTCGGCTCGCCGAGTTTCTCCGGTGTTATCAGTGTTTTAATCACGGGGAGGTCAATACTTGACAGAAACCCCGGCAAAGCCTGCAGAGTGAGTGGGTGAAAGCAGCGGAGCACTCGTCGAGCCCAAAGGGAGATGAAAGTGACGACAGCTCCTGCTGTCGCCCAAGCACCGACGTCATAAATTCATGAGACAAAAGAGAAGATACAGACTTGTTCGAGACGTGAAGAGGGCAATAAAAACAGGCGGATGCACTTGCCTAAATGTTTTTAGAGAGAGAGAGAGAGAGGAAAAGAGGAAAAAAAATTGTTTGCTTAAATAACCATTTCGTCGCAATATCTTTTTAAATAATTTAAAGAGACGAATCGAAGTCATAAATATTTAAATATCCCTTTTTTTTATCCGTTCAATTTGTCGTGGAAGGAAAAAAAGTGGATAATGATTGGCTTTTATTTAGAAGATAAACAAGCCGTATAAAAGAATGGATTTCCGTTTGCGTAATCGCCCGGAGTCGAAATCAATGGGCGTAAATATTTATTTTTTGTTGTTTTCAAAGTCAAATTCATTAAAAGCTCGAACGACTGCAGAGACAAATGGCAGAAACGAGTGCGTGCCCCCGAGTCAGAGCAAAGAACAATAGCGAAGCATTAGGTTAGCACACTCATTTCTCCGAAAATTGAATCCAAAACGAATCGTCTCGTCCCTTTAGGCGCCAAGCGTGTTAAAGCTTCGCTTTAATATTTATACTTTTGGAAATTCAACACCACCGCACGAAATTAGTGGCATTCCGAAGCCCTATAACTCGGCAACGGGTGCTCCAATAAATCGCAAATCTTGGCACAACCCCTACAAATTGGCTGTGGAAAGCCACTTGCCTCCAAATTAATGCGTACACTGTCAGATTACAGTTATTACACTTATTGCTCGCATTGATCTCGCAACCTCACACAAGCCAACGGTCACCGATTATCTGGCCTCGCGTACCGATGGCTCTATGTTAATTTCCAATTCTCTACTCGACACGCTCTGCACACTTGCCTCTATAATATACTGGTGAGCACGCACGTTTAATTGGTGCAACAAATTTCACTTTTATGCGACGGTCACCGGCGTGAAACCTTTCAAAATTACATTTTACCACCCAATAACGGATGCAAAACAAAACGTGTTCCAATCACAATTAACCTCGAGTGGAAAAACGGATCGTAAATCGACGTCACCCGGGCAAAAAGTGCAGAGTCGGCTATAAATCGGCTTTATACACCACTCGCGCGCACCTGGTTACACGACGACGACGGGATGGCCATTACGTAAGACGAGAAGTTATTCATCTGCTCATTTATTAGGTCGTTGGGTATACACATCATTTTCTCATCCCGACATGACATTCCTTGGTTTTAAGTCTATTACGGGCTTCCTAACTCAGTGCGGTGAATCCCCCGGGTGACAGGTTTACGAGCGCCGGGCTAAGATTCGCTCGCGTCAGACACACACTTCCTGCGGGTGCAAAAAATTAAAGAGACCTATGGCCACCTCGACGTTCGCATCCCATACGAAATTCTATTCTTTTCTAACGGTAATTTGTTTATCATTTTTTTAAAACTAACTGGCACGCGGTCAACTCCGTATTAGGTAATAAGCGTGGCTGAGTCACGCGTATTTCCTTTCTTTAAAGCTCCAAGATAGTCATCCCATCGCATTCTCATGAATTCCAACTCCATTTTAGAAAAAATAGAAAAAATGCAAAGTTTAAAATAAAAATATGAAAAAAGGAACCTTCAATTTGCGTGGCAGCAGATTTACAAAACTTTTTCTATTCCAACCGCACGTCTCTCGATCTGACAGCCGGTCTGGCCATTTTTGCCTTCGTTTCTTCCTGCTGCACGTGCATATTGAATTGCGAGCCGCAACGTTCCCTCCCAAACCCCGGAGGAATTTGGTAAGACGCGAACATCAATTACAAGATTACACAAAGAAACCGAGTAATTAATTTCTTTCAAATACAAATACTCGTCATTAATTACCTCGAGCGGAACGAAATAAACTCGAAATCAATCGATTTAATTGTCGGCGAAGAGAAGTGGAAATTTCAAAGGTTTCGCTTAGATCGACGTCTAAACTGACCCAATTTGAAAAAGAAGCCAACTTTATAGTTTTCAAAATGTACATACGAATGAATAACGCCGAGGTAATTGGCTTTCGAACAAGTCGGCCACATAAGCCCACATCAATTTTCTGTTTAAAATATTATGGCGCATAAAAAGCAATCGGGCAAGCAAAATTGAATTTCATACGAGCTCTACATATTAATTCCACCGCGATATTACACATGCATCACGCGCCTCTGTCCCTACACCGAGTCCAATAAAAATAGTGAAAACACGAGCAAACATCGAGTGTTCGCACACCTGATTCTGATAAAGAACTCGGCGCACGTCACGACGATTTCCAACCTGTAATATAGTATCAAGCCCGCTTTTAAGAGCACATAGACAATAAAATAAACCCCTTTTCGCCGTATCAACAAATGTCACCCATCGTACTTCACTTTACTTCACCCCGCCGAGTGTGTGTGTGTGTTGGCAACGACTCCATTTGTATGTTGTACTGGAAGCGTACCCTTTCGAATGGAACAGTTCACACGAGACCCGAGGGAAGGATAAAACGAGTGTTCGCAAAGACCGGGGAATTTGGGCCGGTCCAAGTGGACACACCGCGATACGACTCGCCTCGCACCAATAATCGCGCTCGAACTCGGGATTTCTCGGTCTTAATCGCGCGGGGGTCGAGACGCTGGAAATTAGACAAAGAAAGAAATTAAAGTTGGCTTTTTTCTTTTTCGAGAAGAAAATTATACATGCAAACAAACCACATCTTGTCGGGGGAGGAAAAAAGGAGCTGTGAAAAGAAATGTTGTCTGTTTCACAGATGCATCCCGTCATTAGTGACTCTTCCACCGGGTTTAATGTGTAGAAAATGCTAAAGACAGACGAATTAAAATGCAGCATAGAAAATTGCTATGCGCTGCCCGAATGCATTATAAACCCAAAGTGATGAGTGCCAGTGCGCACATACACACACACTCTTTCTCTTTGCTCTCCTTTCCCACAGCATTCTGCTAAGCCTCTTCTTCCCACTCGAGATGAATCGAGAAAGTTCGTCATCTCATCACACTTAAATTATCATAAAGCTTGAGAAAATTAAATGAAAATCACCACGTGTAAGAACGAAAGGATTTAAATAGAGGGGGAGAAAAAAGGGTTATGCGTGTACGAAAAACTTTTTTTTCACCTAATTTGCTTATTATATCACAAAGTTCCTTTTCTCCTTTTTACTCCTCAGAATAAGTAAGAAAAAAAAAAAAAGAGCCATTTCTTTTCTCACACGAGACTTTAACACCTGTTTTTCCTAAAACCCCGAGGAAGAAAATTCAAGCGACTGCGTCTTCACGCTCGGTGCTCGCGACGAAGGAAAAAAAGGAAAAGAAAATGAGTTTTAAACTAAACAAAACACTTTAAAACTTACTTTAAAAACGCATATACTTTTTTTTTGTCGCCTATTGGTATTTCGCGCGCAGAACCGACTCAAATTAAGGGATTTGCTTCGGCCTTTTTAGTAAAACCACTCATCAACTTCTTATCCGAGCCATCAAATGGTTCGCACGTTTCCCTTCTGTCCGATATCGGTGTGGGCAACATCGAAATTGGGCACTTTACAAGATGAAGATTCAGCTACATGTTTATTTGTGGGCGCCTCGAATTCATTATCTCTGCGCTCTTGACTTTGCTTCTTACGCGTTGGGCATATTAACGAGAAAGTTTTATTTTCTATAGAAAAGCATCTTTTTCTCTTTGCTTTTTCATTATGGATCGGTGGGGAAATTTATTGGGTAATTATTTGTCAGAAGTTTAGCACACGAGAGAAAATTATTAATAATCAAGCCACTCTTCTTGGCCTATACTTAATTAAACTCATTTCATTCATAATGAATAAAGTTGAGGTGGTTTCCTGAATGGAAATTAACTGCCTATCATCCTGCATAGGTTAAATGGAGGGGAGGAGGGAGGGAGCAAAAATATAATCACTTTGATGAAAAATCATTTTGTTACACTTTTCCAGGCAAAGATTAATGAAGTGCAACTCGAAACAATTTTTCAAATTACCAGTAATGACGAAAGTGCTCAAAATAATGGTCTCGACATTGCCTACAGCTTTAAAATAATAATAATAATGAGTAAGATTAAAAGTTGGGCACGAACTCGAGGATAAATGAAATTCTTTTAGCATCAGCGAGCCAGGCATCCAATTGGACTGATGGATGGGGCAATGAGGTCTTTAACTGTCTATAAGAAGACAGATGACCCGAAAGGTATTTATGGGGTACCACTCCCTCCCATCGTCCAACTCGATCATTAATCCACAAGTTTGGTGAGATAAGACACCCCACTCGCGCACTCGGATACCGACTCCCCAGAGTCATAAAACTGTGCGCGTATAATCTCGAGGTAGATAAATCCAATTTATTTCTTTAAAAAACTCATTTGTATCGTCGATGGAATGAGTGTTTTTGTGAAAAATAAGCGCTCTGACTTTGCAGCCGTGGCGGTGACTGATGAAGCACGTTGCTGTTTCCAAATTCAATTTTTCCTCCGCCCCGTGGTGCTCGGCTGCCTTCTTAGATTTCCTGATAGTTTTATCGCTCGGGCCGATCAAGTATTGTGCAGATCGGTTGAACCGAAGAGTGGCCGCACCGACCGTGCTCAATGGGCCGTGCACGGCCGGCTCGAGCTACTTGAGGGGAAAGGCGGTGAAAACAAGCAGATCACTCACATTTATCCAGTGATCCAGTCGTTGCTCCCACTCGAGACTCGCGAATTAATTTCCATTAATGCAACAAACACATTAAATAAGTAAATAATTTCGCCTGATTTTATACAATTTCCGACCATCTGAATCTGAGCTTTAAAACACTCGTACGTTTTGTAAACTTATCCTCTTTTTTTTCGCCTCTTCCTCCTCCCTCTTTTTTTTATTATTGTCCTTTTTCAATAAAAGTCAGGAGGAAAGAAAAAGTGAGAAGTGCAAAGCACAATTTTGAACAACATCGGGAAGCTCTTTGTTGCCAATAAACCGCGTGTACAACAACCCCATCCCAACGTTCGCTAGATATGTGACACTAATAAAACCCGACTGTGTATGAGCAAAAGGCAGCGGCTGTTAAAAATCGCCGCAAACTTGTTTCGAGTCGTGTAAAAAGTTGTTAAAGGCGGGAGAAGAAATAAAAATAAAGTACGACTGATTGATCGTTTCGAGTCGAGATACTTCCTGTATCGGATGCAATCGAGTCGGAGTAGTTTCTTGCCAATCTGCAAGAGCTTCTTCTCGTGACGTCTGCGCATGCGAAGCTATATCTCGCAATGTTATCTTTGCTCCTTCCCCTCCATTTCCCTCTTGCTTTAGATAAAAGTCTCGAGTGTTCTCGGTCTGGCTGCTGCTGCTGCTGCTGCTGCTGCTGCTGCTGCTGCCGCTGCTGCCAATAAGAAGCGAGCTAATCAATCACTGCAAACTCTGCCTAAACACCGACGGGTCAATAAGAAGAAAAGTAATAACGAACCGTTTGTTATCATTGTAAACCTTCAATTAATTACGCCGACCTGCCGCGACTAATATAAACGTTAAGTGGCGCGAGCAATGCCGAGTTGCAAGTACACACGTGTGTGTTCCGTCCGGCCCCCTCCCTCCCTCCCTCCGAGTTAATCATCGACACCGGGCAATGTCACACCCATAACAATCCCTCTCGCATACGCCACGTCACGTAGAAATGTGGCGAGAGTTTTGCTAACCTCCACTCGCAAACCCATGACAAATGCCTTATTTATCCGTGCAGTCAGGCAACCCAGGATCGGGCTTCCAACAAGATCCCGAGACAAATGGCTACGGATGAGAGCCGGTCTAGCGTGTTGCTGACCGCTCCGACCCCCCACCCCACATGTTTTTCTCTTTCTCTCGGAGCGAGGGGCGAGGGGCGAGGGGCTTCTTCGTCTCGATTTAATTAATAATCGCCATTTGCCTCGCGGTGCCGTCAATTTTTGATGGTCAGAAACAATTCTCGAATCGAATTTCGCTCGACAACAACGACATTAAAGTCGCAAATGCATTTTTGATGGCAGATTCACCTCGAACCGAGAAAAAAGATATCATTTTTTTCCCAAACTCGCAAACATCTGGTTTTCTGGCAACCATCACTTTTGCACTCCAGCATCCACGATTTACTAGATTAATTGAAGCGCAATAAGCCTTTTTATCTTATTATCATCTTATTACTGCGTGAAACTAATTGCTAATATGCAAGAGGCAATGGAGGAACAAACCAAACTGTTTACTTCTCTCTCCCCCGTCTGTTTTTGACTCTCTCGCAATCTATTAGGAGAAAAAGTCTAATTAACGATGACAAAATGAGGGCAACTAGGTGGAAGTAAAACACATTAAAAGCAACAAAACCTCATCCACTCAAAGACGCGGGGAGAAGGGGGAGGAGGAAAAGAAATTTCTTGGCGAATTGAATATTTCCTAATGACGGAGGGTAAAAAATGAAAAAATAAATAAATATAATAACCTCGGCCATAAATCATACCCATTATGGGGGACCGCTCAGACACGAGCAAACAAATAAAAAGGAAACGCGTGAAAAGGGACCCGGCACTCGTATACACGCACATAAAGCATGGTGGAAATGGCAGAAAAAGTCAATCCGGAAATTGTTCTTGTGTAAACACACAACTCGTCTCGTCTTTGCCTCGCCTCGTTTTTCTGGCCACGTTGCTAAGTCCATAATAACTTTTCCACCTTAATTGATAGTTGGCTCCATTTGGATGTCTATTAGGTGGGGACGGGGGGGGGCAAGTGGTGATAAACGAGCCCATTATCACGAACTCCCACTGAGTGAATGCGGGGGTGGTTACTACTTTGTATCAAAATTTATATTTATAATAATTTCAAACCCTAGGATTTGTGTGTATTATGCAGCGAGTACTCGACGCGTGTTGCCTCCATAAACATGGATTTACAGCGCGCGCAAAATGGCCACCTGGTGGAAATTAATTAAATTTACAGCTAAATTTCATTCTTCGATAAATAATCGAAGGAAGGAGAGAAAAAAAGAAGAAAAAGTTGCGAATCGAGTGTTACTCTCACGCGCTTTTGCTTGGCAGCGTCAACTCGCTTCGAATCAGTTCGCACTCGGGGGCTGTCAGTCGCTTACATTACGTCTAAGCCACATTAAGCGGCGAAGGGATATTACAGCCTCATTTGAGCTTCAATTGGAGTTGCCAGCCTCATTTTCTCTCCCAATGCGCATTTTGATGTTTGATCCACTCTCTTAGCCGTCAACACGACTGAGCCGCGCTAATAACGCACATACACACGAGAGAGAAATTAAGACATCGATGCTATGCTTTTAAAATGTCAGTTGGGAGGGAATTACACGCAGTCTAATTGCACCTTCCCAAACCTTCCGCGAAAAAAAGGCAAAAGTGCAAATCGCTATTGTGCAAAACGACATAAACTTAACAGTGGCGTCAAATAACCCGATTCGGCCTTTGAAATGCCGAATTTTCATCGATCAAATTTGATAATCTCTTAATAAGTTGTTGCAAAAGGGTTAATGTAATTTCTGCGAGCTCCAAAACGATCTTGTTTTACAAGCTAGTTGTCTGCTCGGGCCCTTCTAACAAGCTCTTATTAAAGTGGCACGCATCCCCAAGTGGTCGAGTTTAATTTTAGCGCAACATCACACTTTTATACCCATACGGCGTCCTTTAGTGTTGTCCTAAAAAAGAAAATAAGATGAAATGAGTGAAAATTCCTCTTCTTTTCGTACGAGGAGCCGGAGATAAAACTGCGAGCAAATAGAACTATCAACTATAAAGTAGAAGAAGAAAATAATGAAAAGGAGAAAATCTTTATTCATACGACGAAGAAAAGAGGACGAGTCTCCGCGTCTGTCTGGCTGATAATCGATAAATATCGACGATACTTGTTTTAGGATTTGGTCAACGAGTTGCATTAAATTTTCAATGAGCCGCGTAGAAAAAAGGCTCTCATTAACAACAAACTCCCCACTGGGAAATCAAACGAGAGACTGCCACGGTGAATTCATCATCTTAATGAGTCATCAAATATTTGTCACGAGGAAAATAATTCCTTCTTTCCTACCAAATTCCACCAAATTCCACTTTTCAATCTCGAAGAGGAGGGAAAAAATCTTTCGTTTCGTTTTTTATTTCTAATACATCAAAGTAAAATATGCCGCCACCGTGCGTCCCTATAAATCAAAGACCGAGACACTTGACCGTTGCTCCGAAACAAAAGAGGAAAATTAAACGAGAATCGATGAATGACGAGTCTTATTCTCGTGCCCGTATACATCGCACGAGCCTAGAGAGAGAAAAAGCCATCGATTTTTTTTTTTTTGCTCTTAGTGGTTGACGACCGTACATCGAATAAGTAAATATTGGCTCGGAATTAATTTTTCAATACGTTTACGAAACAAAAACGTAGTTTCATTACAAAATTCTTTTCGACAATTGAATTTGTAGGAAATTCCATCGATTGCTTTTCTTTTACTTTTGCTCGCTCGTGAAAGGAATGCACCCACAAACTCCTTCAATGTCACGAGAAGAATCGTTGTAACGCGTTTGAAAAAAATAAGCTCCTTCTCATCTATAATTTTGCTTTCTTTTTTCTCAATGAAAACGTAAGCTTTTTATCCATCAGCTTTAGAAAACTTGCAACTTTTCTCCGTGACTAAGCCTAACTCCTTCCAGCTGCCAACTCACTCTGATTGGGCAACTAACATTTTCAATAAAAGACCCCCTCTCTTGTAGATCACTCGAGAAAATGACATTTTCGAATATCGATTTTTTTTTTTTTCCTTTTTATTTTCTCTCTTTGCAAACCTCGTTGCAGTCAGACTCGGCTAAAAATAAACAAAATTAAGCGCGAATTTCTCGATTACCGTCGCAATTCGGTTAATCGAATCGAAGGAAAAAGTGAAAATTGCTAAAGAGCAAAGCAAAGCCTTTTTGCGAGCCTACTCCAATATTGATGGGATTGGCAAAGAAAACCCCTTTGTAGATTGAGGATCAAGAGACAGGAAAGCGGGCAGCGAGGGAGAAAAAAGCGCCAAGGTTGTATCTCGGCAAACCAGACCCAAATCCTTTGACACTTGCGAGCAAATAAGTCGCGAGTCCTCAATTTTTTTTTTTCGCTTATTAAAACGAGAAAAGTTAACTTTGCAAAATGAGAGATTTCTCCGATAGGAAAACCTTGTTAGAACAACCAATTAAGCCTATCTGGTCTCGTAATCGAGTCGCGCTTGCCAAGTGCGCAAAACAGGGACGGCAAAAAAAAAGAAAAAAAGTCGACATTTACACTGACATTATGAGAAGGCGACAGCTTGGCCGAGTTACTGTCATTGCTTCGTTTTGGGAGCCGTGCGCGAGGATCCTAAGGGACACATTGCACGAGATGCTGCGAATGAGATGCAAGGTGGAGAATGCAAAAAGAAAAAAAAATAAAGAGGCTGACGAGAGTTATCTGGCTGAGTGTCTTCTCTCGCAAGAGATCAACACAGTAGATAAAGGAACATGTTCAAAACGCTGACATAAGCAACAACAGGAGCGAGAGAAAAATTAGACAACAATGTGCGAGATGAATTTTCCCATCTAAAGTGGAATAGCAGCTGTCAAAATCGGTGCTCGTGTTCCGGGGGAAAATGTTTGTCATTAGTCTCACATGGAAATTGATTTTTAATCCTTCTTTTTCTTTTTCTCGTTCCGCAAATGAATCGAATTAAAAAGCAGCAAAATAATCCCGAATAAATTCTTATTTTCATCGATCCATTTCGAATGGCAATAGATTTTTCATATAATCTCATCAAATTTGAATGTCAGTCATTAAAACTTTACGACTTAACTCTTTCCTGCTAAATTTTATCTCGCGATAAAATTTCTTTGATCTCAAATATTTGTACTCGGTAAAAATAAAAATCGTAGCCTTTTTTTTTAATTCATCGGAATCACTTTTTTTCTCCTTTTTTATATTCCGTCCGACATAAATTAGTGGGGGAAAAAAATTCTTAACTTGTCAACAGAAGAGGAGAAAATTTGTCAAAGTGAAAAATGTTTTTTTTCCCGCTTCCTTTCTTTACATGTTTTACTTCTCAACGTTCGTTATAAAAAAAAAATTAAATGATTAATTACTGGTGTGACACTCCATTTCCGGAGTAAAATTAAGAATCTCGAATCCGTAAGACAAAAGCGTTAAACGAAAAGAAAAATGAAATATAAAAAATAATAATAAAGTATAGGAGGTCAATACGCAATTAGCGATGCATGTGCCCAGAACTTTTGCGAGCCCCCGAATACCGGGGACCCGGACCACGCCCACTTTATGGAATACATAAACAAGGCTAAGACAAGACTGACTGAAAATCATTATCCGACGTAGTTGTTTTTTTAAATTTCCTTCGCTCTGCTTTGTTCTAACATATTTTTCCAATGACCACGGAAAAAAAAAAACGGTATAAATGCCATCGATTTCACGCTACATGTCAAACTCGTGCCTGAGAGTTGCGAGTGTGCAAGTTTGAGCACGAAAATCCACAAGTTCATTGCGCTTAAGGACACATTTTGTATTTATATTTCGCCGGCAAAAGAATGTTTTCAAATTTTTCTTTAGTGCGTGTTTAAGATGTCAATTCACATTCCTGACAGGTTTTTTTTTCTTTCCTTTTATTATTATTGTGTAAAGTTAAAACCGAGAATGAGACAAAAAAAATGTAAGAGGAGAGATATGACGAGAGAAGAGAATGTGTGTGTGTGTGTCCATATACACAATAAAGTTTCTTTGGCTTTATCTATAGGGTGGAGCCTATAAAATGAGATAAAGGAAAGTGGGGAAATGTGCTTTGCCTCCGACTGCAGTCGAAATCAAAGATAAAGACTTGCCCACGGAGAAAAAGAGTTTTAAGGAAGAGCTAAATGCTAATAAGCTGATAAAATTACAAATTTCCTTTTCCAGCGTAATAGAAAAGAAAAATATAGAGGAGAAGAAAACGTATAGAATTAATTTTTCTTTTGTTTTGTTTCTCAGGAGTTCAAACTTTAGAGATCAAAGACTTTAACGTGCCGACGGTGGTTCAGAGTGGGAGTCCCGGACCCCTGATCTTGGACTGCAATTACGAGTACGAGGAGAGGGAGAAAAACGGGATCGTGGTCAAATGGTACCACGAGACGGGACCCATCGAAAACAAGACGAGCCAGCAAGTGTACCAATGGATCACCACGCTCAAACCCCAGGTGTTGGGAGCACTCAAGGGTCGCCTGGACATCCATTACGAGGCGTCGAGCGACCCGCACACGAAGCACCGAGCACTGAGCATCCTCCACCCGACCGTGAACCTGACGGGCGACTACAGATGCCACGTCTCGTCCAACTACAACGACGACGTGAGGTCGCAAAAAATGGTCGTATATTGTAAGTTCCTTTTGAAAAATTAGAGAAATTGTTTTAAAAGTGAAACGAGATGCATTCGAATCGAGCATCGCTTCGGTGTGTAATTGACACTGCGAGTAAATTGAGAAACATGCATTTTGCATTTCCATCCGTAATTAAGTCCCGAGAATGGGTATTACGCGCTCTCCATCGATCAGTATGAAACGCATCCGTCACGTGCGACGCCCAAATTAAAAACCGAGATATCAAAAAAATCACGTCAATTTCAAACGTGGCTGATAAACGCGTGTGTCAAATATCAAATGGTGACACTTTTACATCACGTGTCGAGTGGAGATTAAAAATACGAGCGGCGAGGGCGAGCCCACCCGAATGCTGTAAATCCAGAGCCGACTATAAATTCACGTGTGATTTGTACCCACCGATAAATAAACGAGTGTCCTCTCGTCATTAACTTTAGAAATAAATTAGAAAAACTTTTCCCCCTTAACGGCCACGCATTACGGAGCCATCAGCGCGTAAATGTGCAAATGCCATGCAAAAACACGTGTTAAAAGGCTTAGGGCCAGTCTTATTAAACCCGACTAATTAATTTTACCTGGTGAGAAGTGTTTGTGTGTGTGGAGCAATTTAGTTTGTCTTAGCATCTCTTTTGTAATTCCGGCCTTCCTCCCACCGAGTTTCATCATTGCTGTCTCGCGCACACCCCACGTTTCTTCTGCGAAACGGTATTACACACTACATTGACTCCAGCAAACAAAAGACAGTTACACCTTCCTGGTGCTACGAGCGAGGATTTTTTTTTTCTTTTCTCTTCTTCCGACCCTCACCTCGTCTCCCGCGGTGCTTCTTACTCGCCCTATCTAGATGGGTTCCCGTAGGAAGGTGGTCCACCGACCAATCGACTCTCTTTGTCTCACAACACTGCAGTCTTAATGATGCAACAAACTTAGTTTAGTCTCGGCTCTTTTATTTTCCTCGAGTTCTAAGCTAGAGATTGAGCAATGTGATTTTTTTCCTCCTCTTTATTTTTTCCTCAAAAAAATAATGTGGCAGGAAGAAAAAAAAAGATCTTAGCAGAGTTACGAATTCTCAGATCGTTCGACACACCTGGCGCGTGAGTCTACCAACAATAACGACCTCCATTATTATATGTAACCAACAGCTTTTTACATTTCATAAAAACTTGTAAATGACCCTTTTTGCATTAACAAGTTTTTTTTTTTTTTAAGTTTCATTTAAAATTTCTGATTATTTCATCACGCTAAAGTAATTTTCCTCCACTTTCCGTCGCTGCGTTCCACCTCAAAGTAAATTAAAGAAAGGAAAAAAAAAACATTTTTTTTTTTTCATTTCTGCGTTTTTGTGGATGAGCAAACTGTTAGTCATTCGAGCATTTAATTTTTTTGTGCGCGGAAAACAAATGCCGTACAAAATTGCTCTTTCTCGATGCGTCGGCCATAAACTTTACGAGTTTATATTTCTGATCTTTGCAGAAAAGCCCAAACAAATTTTTTTCCCCTCTACTTTTTAATTAGTCAGTACTTTTTTATGACAACTTTTTCATTTTATGGTCGCATTTTATGCATATTTCCGCGTGCCCCCCCACCGTAATTACGGTTCATAAACGTACTTGTTTCTAATAAAATATTTAAAGAGAGAAAATTTTTTGGGATTAAACAATATCCTGGGTGGGAAAACAAGACCATAAAGAGGTTCGGGGGAGAAAAAGCTTTCTTTCGTTCCACGAAAAATATAGGAAAAGTGGAAAAGATGAGAAAAAGCAAACGAAACAGAACACAGCGAGTCCATTCTCACTTAATGTAAGTCATATCCCGGTCCTTCGGAGATATCCCAACAGTCTTTTTGGCCATCTGCTGAAATATGCATGAGTCCTGCACCCATCAAACTGTGCAAAGCTTGTTATGCTGACTCGACTCGACGTCAGGCCGATCGAGACCCACTCACACTCGCCCTCGTCGAGGAAAACGGACTTCAATCAAAAGAGAAAAAATTGTCCACCGACTGGCACAAATCGACCGGCGTAATGAAATTACCGGGGAAGTTGTAGAATAACGTTGTTAAAAAATAAGACGTGTGGAAACGTAAAGCATAACCGGAAGCGTGTCGAGTCTGCGTAAATAAAAGGAAGGAAATGATTAGGTGGGTTCCTTCTTGCTCGGTGCGCTGGTGCTGCTGCTGGTATCGAAAACAAATTTCGAGCCAGGGGCACACCGAGCAATCAATAGCGTTTTCAGGTCGTTAAGGTTGGTGGTTTGAGTGAAAATACCTCCGACTCAATATGGATGGAAATAATGAGCTGTACCGCGCGCCACCAATATACCGAACGCGACCCGACACGATGGTAGCGAGGTTGCAAAGTCATTACGAACGGCATTCCACTCGAGATTGGTGTTGGTTGGTGCAGGCACGACGCCGAACTAAAAAGATTCAAAAACTTTGCTCGCTTTAATTCGATTGGCAAAATCGATTCGGCCAAAAACGTTTTTTGTTTCGTCAAACATTCCCAAATTACAGATAGGCAAACGCAGCTAAGAAATGCAAAGTCGAGTCCATTAGCCACTGCTCGACCAACTTTTGCGAGGAGGAAGAGACAGAGGGCGAAGAGAGATACACGTGCAGTGGCGTGTGAATAATATACGAGGCCACGAGCTCCCTGGCAAAGTGGTCATTTTTCACAGTAACTTGCAAATAACCTTCCTTCGCATCTCCTGGGCCAACAAACTTTTGAAGATTAAGCTTGGCGATATTGCCTGCCATGCTCTCCTTCTCTCTTCCCGCTGATTGTATGACACATCGGGGGATATAGACCTCGCGGAGCAAAACTCATTAATTTCTTAATTAAGAACCGAGTGATGTAATATTTCCCTATTGACAACATCCATCACGTGGCATTTTTTCCCACCCGAAACGTGACTAAATTAACTCGCGCAAAAATTCGAATAGAAAAAATATTCAAAATCGGCCAATCGAATCGCAATTAAACTAAGTTGCGCGAGTCTAACGACCTCGGTTAAAGTGCATTATTGTAATTGCGTCAAACTGTAAGAACCGAAAGGATTTTTAATTAACAAGTAGGAACGCCGCAACCATATCTGCGTCTGGAATCGATAATAATTATCTTATTTTTAACCTTTCCGACGGTGGACGGTCGTTCTTACGTTACGACCACTTTGGTCACTTAAAAGATAAGCTCGCGTCTCCCCTCAGTTTGCCAGGTTCCGCCACAACCGCACGCATTAAAACTAAATTTTATCTCACATTTTATGAGCTCAGTGATTCTTCATCGTTTGCACTCATTATCTTCAAACTGCCATTAACGAAATTATTATCCCGAGAAAAAAAGCAAAATTCACAATCGATTCCGTTCTCGAGAAGAGATCTCGCCAACGAGCAGCACACGCAATAATAAAAATAAATGATTAAAAACTTACCCCCTTTTTCAATAAACGAACATCTTCAAAACCTACGAAATAAAAACTCTAAGTAATGAGTTTTAAGCAAATTAATATAAATACCTGAAAGAAACGAATCGATGATTCGGCGCCTGTAATTAAGCCTGACTAGTAAAGTTGCTATTCGATTTCAATCGTCCGGCCCGAAATCGATAATTTAAAGTTTAGTTATCGACGCTTCGGCGATAAAAGTCGATCGAGTTTGTTTTAAACGGTCACAAAGTTTTTTAAACGGCCTAAAAGACTCTTCTCGGTCGGACGTCTTTAAAAATTTGACTGCGGCGCACCTGTTGACAGCTTCTATAAACTTTATAACGTTATGCACGAAAGCGCTGTAACAACGATATCTAAAGTTTCTGTTGAAATAGAGCGTCACCTGTTGACAGCTTTTAAAAGTGATCGCTACTCGCTGCGACAACTCATTTTGTCGCTATTATTTTGATCGGAAATAATTTTCTCATTAATTTTTTCGTTTACAATGTTGGGCGCTATCTTCTTTACGAGCTCATCTTTCCTTTGTGACCCGAAGAAAGCAGCTTTCTCTGACAGTGAAATCCAGAGCTAATCATCCGCTGCTTTGGACATAGGATTTCAACCTTCTTTTGTTGGCTTCACAAAGTTGGCCTGTATCACGTGGGTTACATCCAGTACCGATATAATCCTCCCCAATCCAGTTCGTAATAAAGGACGCGGATTTCTTCTCGCTCCTAATCAAAGGTCGAGGCACTGACAAATTTTTCTTTTGCAATTTTTATCACTTTTCTCACGTTACCTTTTCATTTATATCCAGTGCTAGATTAAATTCAGCGTCGACTGTCAACTGCATTTACATCACGAAATAACACGCTTTATTAAAACTGTCAAAAATGTATAAAAGTGTCAGATTTAAAAAAAAATAAATGAATAAGAGAAATAAAAATATAACCGACTCGCATCTCAAATGTATAAATGCGGTTTCCAAAATGTTTAGAAAACTGTCACGACGCTTCGTTCGCCCAACCCGCGATTTATAACGTGGAAAAGACGAAGGAAACAAAAAAAACGGACACTAATGCACACCCTATCAAAATATTACTCAATTTCGGCGTGACGAAATCACCAAATCAAACCATTACTCTCTTTACTGTCACTTTTTTTCCGTCGTCGAGTTGACAGCTTTTATTTATTTATAATTCAATCACGACCAGTCTCTCAACAGCAATTGCCACAGTCGAGTTCTCCTGCTGCGAGGTTAAAAACGCGGACTTTTAGTATTATAAATACGTCAGAATTGAATTATTCGATATTTGTCCATTACTGCTGGGAGAAATAAATGGGAAATGCGATATCGCAGCAAACAATCTATTCGAAACCGAGCTGCAGCAGCTGGAAATAAGAAATGATTTGCAGTAATCCGGACGTCGAAATCCGAAGCGAATTTCCACCCTCACATGTCGACATTTACATTTCATTAGACGAGAGAGCGCAAATGACTTGTTTATGATCGCCTCCACTCCCTCTTATCCACTAAACATCGACCATATAAACCCCCGTTTTTATTGCTATCGATAGACAGGAAAAAGAATAGTGAGGCAAAAAAATGGGGGGGGGGAGAGCAAAACACATAAGAGTTTCGTGCCGTGTCGATGGATTTTGGGGTGTTTCCGATATGCCACATGAGAAGTTGAAAAATGGTATGCTCGAACGGAGCGTAAGAGGCAGCCGTTTGCATGCAAATATTTCCGTACAACTTACGGATAGACGACCCATAAATCAAAAGACCAAACCAGTAGCTCAATATCATAGCGATTGTGCGTCTCAAACTCAAATTCTATCCATCAATTTCAAATCGAAGCTCGTGATTTGAATTTCTGAAGAGAGGAGAGGAAAAAAAAGTGTTGAAATAAGAATTTCGCCAATTCTCCGTGCAAATTTAGATATTAATATCCTTTCACGTCTCTTTCTTTAATAAAAAGTTTTTTGCTAGTCGAAAAACGAGGCAATATTAATTAATTCTTCTCGGTGCTCGAGCACTTTTAATCCGAGTTAAGCCTCGAGTCGAGATTAACTTCATCAATTGCTGTCTTGTTTTCGTCGTAATGGTAGCAATTATTTGCCATTGAGAAATTTCCGCGCAAAACACATCGGAAAAAAAACGATCGAACTTGAAAGTAAATGAATAAGAAAGCGGTGATTAAAATGCTCTTTTTTTTTTGTTAATCACCTAATTACTCGACAGCTGGACAACCCTTAATAATCGCACGATGTCACAGAACTAGGCATAAAATGTGGGAACTGGAAATAAAAGCAAATATATTGTTCGAAAAGGAATCGATAACGTCAAAAGTAATTTTTAACCCCGCCAGGTGGGGAGAGAGGAATAGCGTTATATATATAAAAAGAAGAAAGTCATAAGGCGCGGTTATTAATCAAACGGAATCGTTGGCCGTCAAAAATATTTTAAATATGACACTCACAGCTTGATCAGCAAAAGACCCTGCTCGTACGAAGGGGGAGTGGACTAATAAAGATAAATTACCCTAACATGTGCAAGGGTCAGCAAAGGGTCGCGCGGCTTTCCTCGTCAAAATGCACACGAGTCTCCAATTGGTTAACATCCTCGAATCATCCGACCACACGTTTCCGTACATTCATTCTCTCTTTTTTTCTATTGTTTATAATTTGCATTGGAGCACACGATCGTGAATGGCGTGGGGCTAAGTTGGTGATTTATGCGCGCTGGACACGGAACGTTGTGAAGCTATTAACGGCTCGAATCAACAGTGACAACAGCGCCCCATGCCAAGTCCACATTTGTTTGCAAAACCTTCACTTTTCCTTCTCCCAACCCCCTGCCACCTTAATTAAATTTAATGATGCAGCGCCCTTGTTGCAAAAATCCACGCTCATATAATAGATTAATATGTTTTCCTTCTGCTGACAGCAACTCGTAAACTTTGCAGCCTAATAATAATAATGACACGAGGGCCGAATTTTCTAGCAGGGGTCAAAGGAATTCATTAATTGAAATCTTGCAAATTGCAAATGCATGTTAATTGCTATAGATAGATTTAGAAGTGGCCTGCACGCACACACACACTTTTGCAAGTTTCAATTTATTGAAAAATAAAGAAAAAGTAACTATAGGAATTTACTATCTATCTAGCCTTCTTTTCTTTTCGCAGCCATACTTCTGGTGAATTATTAATTGCCTCTTAAAAGTAAATCCCATTCGCTATGAAAAAGAATTTGCCGTAAGAAAAATTTAACATCAATTTTAATTTGCTCAAAGCTGTTGCTAGCTTTGCAATCAATCACATTTATTAGCAGCGGGTACAAATTGCTTCGCCAATAATTAAATCTAATCTTAGTTAAATTAGTGATGGAAACAGCTCATTATACGGCGCTCTCGAGGTGCCAACAAGAATGCGCGGTAAATAAATACGCATTTCTTTCTTTCTTTCTTTCGGGGACGAGATGACGAAAAGCGAAGCAACTCGGGCTCGGCCAAACGGCTATGTGAAGTGATAAATAATTCAGAGGAAACCCCCGTAGGAGTATGCACTGGCATTATAGAGATTTCTCCCAATGGAAAGTAAAATAAAAATGCTGAATCTATGCAAACCGGGTACAAGTGAAAATGAGTCTCTGGGGTCTTTCGTGTACTTGGAAATAGTCTTATCGCGCTCGCAATTGTGCTGATGGCTGTTGTGCTGTAGCTCGGCAAGCCACAGCCAATTAGTACGTCGCTTAATTGCGTTATAAAAATATTTCTCTTTACGGCCAATGAAACATTACTTAAACTAATTGAAATGAATTTTAAAAAAATAGACATTTTATTTTTAGCCGCCACTTATTGACTTATGCGAGCGTACGTACAATAAAGTGAACAAGCGTTCGCTCATTTGCGGTCGTGTTAATTCTATTGGATTTGCGATGGCAGAGACTTTGGCATCTCTCTTCCAAAGCTTTTCATTCAACACGATTACAATGGGGGCAAAGTGTTGTCGGGAAAGGAAACAGAAACTAGTATCGAAATGACATGCGGTTTGTCCAATATAAAGAAGATTAGAAACGCAAACCCAAGTCACGAGGTTAAGTTGAATTGATCGGGAGGGAATTTCCTCTCGATATTTAGCAAATTTATTAGCATACCTCGATATGCGGGCGAGCCACTTATTGGCAATTTTAATCAGATGGAAGAAATTATCCGGCGGTTTAAATTTACCATCGAGTGAAACATTCCCATGCTGACCCGTTTCTCTCGTAATGAGCTGCGGTTTCCTTTCTCTACGTATATGATTTAATTGGTTTACGCAAAATTTAACCTCACAAAGTGACAAGACGTTATATTAACTTTCAAATTCCATCGTTCACTGATTTTCATATTTTTTTCTCTATCTCTCTTTTCAGCTCCTGCAAAGGACTCTAATCTTAAGGTGGTGTCGAGTTTTAATCAAGTGAACGTCACTTGCTTCGGCTACGGACTTTATCCACAACCGAACATCGACATCACGGTCAACGATTCGGTGCTGTCGGTGATCGACAACAAAACGGACGTGATCCTCAAACAAGGTGGTCTCTACGACATAGTCGGATACAGACTGTTCCAGTACAACTCTGCAAATTTACGAGACGCCACTTTCGAGTGTATTTTATCAGTGCCTGAAACGGCTTATGCTATTCGTATAGAGTCTGTTTACTCTCCCACTCTGCAAGGTAAATATGACGACGACGAGTGAGACGTTAACGCATGTTTCTCGCTTTCTAGAATAATCTAGACTATAGATTTGCAGATCGATTTCTTTAAGCAATTCAATGTGAAAGGAACCAATGCTCGTTATCATTGCAGATACAGATCCCATACCAGAAGCTAATTCTGCAAAGAGCAAACAATCAGACAAAAACAAGGAATCCTCTCTTACAGGTAGTCTTAGTTTAAGCCCGCCATTAAATACAAAAAGTAAGAAAATTTATTGGTTCTTTTCATCTAACACGTGCGCTACTTTTCTAAACCATTACTAACTCGCTGGTTCATCTCTCGTTTCTAACTGCTCGTTTTCTCTTTCAGATAATAGACATCCTAACCGTGATAACGGCATTTGGCAGTTGCACCGACGAGACAGGACGTTGCTATCAGTATCCACCGTGTTGCTAATCTGTTTGTGGACACTAGTAGTGTGAAGACATCTTGTATCTTGTGTGTTTAATGAATTTTATTTGTGAAGGTGTTTTATATGCTGTCATATTCTTGGACAAGTCTCAAAGCTGTGACAAACTGCCAAAAAATAAAATATCAGTGATAATAGTTAGCTTTAAACAAAAAACAAAAACAAAACCTGAACGAAAAAAAAAAAAAATTCAAATTCTATTATTTCAAAATTGTCATGCTGTAATAAAAACCTAGTCAGTTTAAAAATTTATATTTATGTACATATTATTTTCCATATCTTAGTTTAAGAGTGCCTAACTATCTATTTAATTCTTATTTTGTATCGAAAAACGGATTAATAATTTTGCACTTCACAATCAAATATCTCTCACGCTCAAATGATTTTCTCCATTATTTTCCCATCGGTTTCACCAAAGACCACTAATCCACAATTGGGACGTATTTTCTCTCTTTCTTACGTAATCTATGGGCCTAATTAATGGTGCGAGGCCTGCTTCGGTGTTTTTTTAGTTAATTAATCGCATTTGATAAACCTATCGATTGGACAAGCTACGAACTTTTACCTCCAATTTTGACAGCACAGCCTTTGTACAATTTGAAAAAAAGAAAACACATTCATTTTGACACCACTGTAACGATACTCTTAATGCTTTCTATTATGTGATGATGGGAAAGATAAATAATTTCTTTTGTGCATTGTGGGCTAATCATTTTAACCCTTGTAATTTTCCTAATGGATTGTTATTTCATGTTTTGTTTTCTTAACTTTTTCACGTTTTGAGGTGCTTTAATCTGTAAAATCTTCTACGTGTATGTTTGCGACGACTTTTGTAGCGATTTTTTTTCCCTTCAAAATGTTAAAACTTCCACATAATTTGCATTTATTTCAACATATCGAGATTTGCATAATTTCCAAAACGTACATTTGTGTTTGCTTTTCTCTCGAAAAAATAATTTTGTAAAAAAAAAAAGAAAAAAAGAACTGTTCACATTATCGAAGTTTTACATTTTTTGTTTTTTAAAGATCTGGTTTATGTCAACGTATAAAAACCACAATTTAATTGTGAAAAATCGATTTTTTCCTGTTACAGTTTTTTGCTTTCATTATTAATAAAGTATTATGTAAATATTCTTTCTTAAAAATATTATCTTATCACTTCTCATAAAATTTCATCACTCTCTTAATCAATTCATAATTATACTTTTACTTTCTTTTCAGGACAAATTATATTTAATAATTTTCAATTTTCATTGAAAAAGATACGGTTTTTCTACCAAATTAAACGAATCCTTATTCATTTCAATTTTATTGTAAAACTGCACCTACTATCTACGTACAAGGTATGCAATACGATAATGCTAACTATTATCGTACTACTCTCTCTTACTCTAATTCAAAAAACCATCAAACTTATAAAAAAAATTTAAAAAAGTAGTTGTGAATATGAGAAGAATCAAGAGGTTAAAAGTAAGATTTGTTAATAAATGGAAGTAATCAGTCAATAGAGTTTAGTGAAGAATGCAACAGTCTTGACCCCAAACCGAGTATCAATTTTTCTTACTTGTTCACTTTACTGCAGGATTGTAAACTATACATTTACTGAATGCAAATTTTAAATCTATTACCCGATGGCAGCACCTGTTAAGGAGTTTAAATTGTATGTCTGTCTTTATAAATTTCTATCGACTTACCAACAATAATTTCCAGACAACAATCTGTTAACAATCTGAAAATGTAATATTTAAAATGAAAACAATTACATTCCCTGAGATCAAAATTTTATATCAACTGAAACAAACCACGAACCTTTTCGGCAAAGCATTAGCAACGCTTCCAATTATAAGTTGCGATGAATCAGTGATAAGTTAAAAGCTTTTCCCGTCTCCTTCGGTCACAACATCTTCACCATAAATTTATTTTTGGCTTATCTGCACGTCTCCTCTGAAACCGCTGGGTCTAGTTAATATTATACGGTTTTCGTTGTTGGAAATGCCTGTCATAACAAAAAATATATACTTATTACAAATTGCAACATTTAAAACAAATTATAAATTTAAAATAAAAGTCTAAATGCGAGTTATTTATTTACTTCCTTTGGACTTCACCTTTGGAGGGATCTGATGATAATTAAAACTAATCCTACTCTTAGATTAGCCTTCCTAGCACCGATTCATGTCGTTGCTACTCTCCATAATGTTTGGTTAATCCTTTCGTTTACCTACTTTTCATTTATAAAAGTTAACACCTTATTCTTTCCAGGACAGGGTTTGTTATATCTTACAAGTAAGTAATTGGTGTAATAAAACTCTGCTCCTAATCTCATGTTTCCCTTCCAAACTGCTAATGGCTGCCATCTCAATCTACATATGTACAAACTACAGAAATGAATCCACGAACGTGGTATAAATAAACGACATCAAATATGTAAAAATTGCTTAAAAATTTTTGCCTTCAAGAAATCTAAATTTTTAAAAAGCTTCCTCGAGTGAACATGAAAATGCTTTAGCACGATCGTGATCCGCAAACAAGGTTTACGAAGATATCCATACATTATTCATTCTGCAGTATTTGCCATAAACCTGTAATATAAAAGATTCATTAGCAATTTTTAAAAAAGTATGGAAACAGTTCATTACAACTTACTTATGTATTCCACTTCGTGTTTTAATTTAGCAATAAATGATTCAGCTACATGAAAATTATAATTATAATGCAGAATAAATTTAAAATAAACAACTAAACTAACTAATTAAATGAACAACGAACTTTAACCAAATTTCTATTTCATCTAACACTGCACTAATTATACGACTGTCATTTCTACTCCTTATCAAATGGCCAACTATTTTAATCTCTATTTAGCCACTGATCGAGCCAATACCAAAATAATAAAATTAAACAATTTTATGTCATACCAACAAAGTTCATCGGCGTTCTTCATTTTCCTAACTCCTTGACTCCTATCACCAGCTGTTTGATAGTTATAAAACATCAACATAAAACATCAACAAATCCAAAAAATGGCCTCAGAGGACGTTCGGCTTTGGGTTCATACTCGTGATCCATCTAAATAATATAAATTACCACTGAAACGAAACAATTACCATTTTTGTGCTTCATTGATGAATTTCTTTAGGTCATACTTTCCAGCAACGCTCGCTTCAGATCCTTCAATGAAATGAATAAAAGCAACATAAAGTATTACATTTTTGCAAAATATTACTTCTAACACGTTAGAGCAAAAAATATTTTAAACAAACCATTCGCTACCTTGAAGTAGCTTTTCTACTTCCGCTTTCGCTTTTTTTCAAAGTATGGAAATGAAGAGTCCACCATTCCGTGAAAATACATCAGTAATCCGCCCTTTCGATTTGAATTTACCAATCACGTTGCAAGAAAATAGTCCCCAGTGGATCGCCTTAAAAATATACCCGGCTGCGACCGAGGAAAACCAAAATGGCTTCGAATTTATTGATTTTTAAATAAAGTGCATGGTAAATATCGTATGCGTACTGATAAAACGGGACTGTATCGTCGATGTTAATAAGTTTTGAAATTGTCAACATCTAAGCCAGAGTTAATGAGAACATTTAACTCATATCTGCAACAGAGCTGAGGCGCTGTTTGTGATTCGCGACGAGTCCCGACAGATGGCAACACCCGACTAAACGCTATTAAAGCCATACATAATATTGAATTTTTTTCTTTCTTTTTTAATGATTTTTGTGCAATATTGGACCAAACAAATTAACAACAGAACTTTAAACCACATTTAGAGATAAGACAAAAAAATATAAAAATAATATAGGATAAATGTAGAGTAAACAAACTAGAAGAAAAAAATAGAAAATAAAAAAGAAGTAGTAAAATGTCAATTACAGGAAAAAGACATATTTTACTGAGCTTGTCTATGTAAAAGCTTTTAGCAAAATCGGACTCGCTCGAAGCCCGTATGTTTCTGTTGGGAGTTTTCAAAGCGATCGTACGCGTGAAAAATCCCTCCAAGCGAGACACCTCAACTCGCTCGGAAATCAATTACAGGATTTGGTGGAAGGGGGAAAAAAAAGTCTGGTGGTAGTAAGAAAAGTAGCGATGCTGTTGCAATTGGATGGGAAATATACATCTCTCTCACAGGCGTACGCGTCTTCCATCATGAAAAACTGGTGTGGCTCTGGTGCGGGGAAGCCGCACATAAATTGCAATAAAACTTTGATTAATATTCGTTTAAACCGTGTCCGCAATTGTATACCGGCAAACACAGAGCGAAACGTTCGTTTTAACTATCGCAAAGAGACGACGGCAATCAAATTCGGCATCTGACATTTTATTCTTTCCGACCCTCAAAATCGAAAAAGTATTAACTGCCTGAAAATATTTTTCAATTTTCTAGCTTATGCAAAGCCACAAATTGAAAAAAAAAATGTAGAAAGTAGAAAATTTCATCTCGAGCCTTTGAGAAAAACGAAGAAGGAAAAAAAGGTAGATGTAATCGTATGGTTTTCACGGAAGAACGACGACTCCATCTCGACAGGACATAACTGATAGCAAGTTTCATTTGCGGAGATCGTGTTTCCTTCCATCTACTTGGAGAATATAAAATGTTTGTCTGTCGTTAAACACCGAATGTTTACTTTTAACCTCGTCTCCATTTGCGTGGCAGTCTTGCAGGTTTGCGGAAAATTGGGGCGCTGTTGACCTCGCGCGTCGAACCTACTCGAATTTGCACTCCGACGACTACTCTACTCGAGCTTTCCTGGATGGAACGAAAATGAAAATACATTTTAAATTTTATTTATTTATACAAACCATTTATTAAAATCAATCGGGTCGGAAAATTCTTTAAATGTCGCATCGCTTTATTTACAAATGCTCGTCTTGATGAAAAAGAAGAGAAAAAAGAAATAAAGAAATAAAGAAAATGTACTTTGTTTTTTTTATTTTTTTTCAACACAAGAGTATTTCATTTTTTCTTCATTTCTTTTTATTATGAGAGGCGAAAGCAATACTTGTTTAACGTTTATAATGTGGAAAAACAGTACAATTTTGCGAGAAAATTGTTCTTTTTTCGGCGAGGACTAGAAAAATTTAATAAGCAGCTAAAATGAAACGAGAACTAAGGCACACACTTGCTGCGACATGAATATATTCGAGCAATTCTGAAAGGTATTTGAGCAGAAGGCATACTTCCAATTTTTCCTTTCCTGACAATGGAGAGAATGAAAATTGAGATGTCATCGGGGGAATAAAAGAGAATACGGCACACACACACACACAGACACACTGCTTTCATTTCCAACATGCCCTATTGAACTGCTAAAGCCTACTGCACTTCAAAATTGAATGTTTTTTCTTTCTTTCTTATATATCAAACATCTCCTCCCGCTGTGCGGCTGTGATAACAACATCAATTAAGTCAACTACCATCGATTTTAGACATTTTTTCTCTCCGACAAAGAAGGAATAAAAATGTGATGTATAATTTTTTTTTTCTCCCGTATTCATTTTATCTTGTTGTCGGTTATTAGGAGGAATCGAAGCAAATGGAGAGTGAGATGTTAGGATAGAAACCCTTTATGATCGAATTTGGAAGCTCAACCACTCGTGTCTTTTGATCTAACGTGTAATTAACGAGAGGGGACACGACGAGCTCACTTAATGAGCAATGCGACGTGCATTTTATCACGATAACACTCCTTTTTCTTCCCCCGTCCCATTCTTTTCCTCCTCCTTTTTTCATCGCAATAAAATGTAACTCGAGCTTAATAAGCCTTGTCAGATGAATACATTCGTTTCATCGAGTGATAAAGAGAATTAACAAACTTTCAAATTAACATAGCAAATGGTCTGATAACTAATTTAAAACTAATTTTTTCTTTTAGAAAAAAAAATTAAAAAAGAACAATGTTGGCAGTACTTCATTCCCCGGCTCGTCCTTCCGCCATCAAACACGACCAGAGTTTATCGCAGCGTGTTGTTGTGGTGTCGACTCGGCTCGTCGGGAAACCAGCGCTAGGCAAAAAAAAAGGAAATGTATTTAAAAAAAAAAAAATTTAATTTCTAATTAGTTTTTGAATCATCAACTTACTTCGAAATGAAATTAATTCCGCAAATATTCGATTGCAAACTTGGTTGGAAACACGAAACTCTGGCTGCATTTTTTTCCTCTTTTCGAGCTTATATATAATGAAAAATTAAGTAGGTGGGTGGAAAAATTGCTAATACGAAATTGATGAAGGAGGCCACATCACAAATTAATGATCGAGGTGTATGCCCTATTAAATTTACATTAAATTATAAAAGCAAAGAAAAAAATTGAATAAATAAAAATAATTTCTTAACTTTTGCTCATCCATTTTTTATAACGAAATATAGTTTGTTTCAATTTATTATATTTAAAATGGAACGAACGTCACTCGGAGGTACAGTAATGAATAAAACAAATATAATTTGGGCTTTGCTCGTTCTTCTTTCTCGTGCGGTTTAAGAAAAAGAGACGAAATTTGAAATATTTATTTTTGTCGGAAATGCCGAGAACTTTTGTTATACATTAAAAAAACAACACAGTCGTAGCAGTGGCAAGTGACAAATGTGCTCGAAATGGAATTCTATCCGACGCAGGCTACTCTCTCTTTCGTTTTCTGTATTTTTTTTTTAAAAATATTTGTGAAACATGTTAAAAGCATTTCGTTGTTGCTAGACATACGCTATAAACAACGGTTGCAAACCCAACATTTTATTTATAAGTATGTAAGCTGAAAAGCGACAACTACTTTTAACTCGGAAGGTACGAACTATACGAAATGGTGGGCGCTTCGAGAATTTCTATTCTAAATCCAGATTTGGCGTTATAAACATTTTCATAATTCGGATCGACTTGTTTGTGCCAACTTGTTGTCGCATATTTTTCCTTTTACTTTATGACGGCCCCCATAGGCAAACAGATTAGGAGGCAAGTTTGCGAGTATAATTTGCCAAGAGTATGCAAGATTACTGGAATATATTAAGCACTTGCAATAAACTTAGTTTATTTCATTAGGATGCAAATGCAAACAGCTTGAGGGCAGCACAGTAAATTGCGCACAATTCAATTATCACGGTGATGGATGCAAAATGCACGCGATGAAAAGTCACATTAAACAATTGAATATGAGGAGAGAGTTTTTGAAAAATGAATTGGATCCTTCTCGAGACGTTTCGTTTGCCCATAAAAATTTCACGTTCCAAAAATCGGATTTACATGAAACCATTCTCTCTAGCCCACATTTACTTAACATTTCCAGTATTGCAGCTGTTGCACTTGACTAAAAGTATTCTCACGCCTCGTCTGACCGACTAACCAAATTACCTCGGCACACAAAGCTGCTTCGACCGAGCACATTGCACCCAATTACATTAAAAACAGGGAAAAGAAGAAAATAAAAAGCCAAAATAGTCAAATTACTGCGTTTTTTTTCCTCCTCCCTCCAATAGGAAGGTCTTTATCGTCTAGTTTATCACGTTAATGCAGTTGGGCCCAGTATCTTTAGTATTAAATCTTAGGATGGACGTCGGTTACAAAGATCTCTCGTCGATAACGAGTAGCCAGGATAGTGATTTAAAGAGGCGATTGCATCTTGCCTCCGCTTTTGGCTCCACCTATTATTTTAAGCTCTTCAAAGTGACGACTTCATCATAGAGAGATTGCAATTTTGTTTTTCACTTTGGATATTTACGATTTTTTTAAAGCGAAAATAATATCGTGTTTGTCGTGAATCGTGATGGAAACCAATACAAATGGCAAACTTTATCCATTTGCAAGAATTAAGGAAAGTCAACTGCTATAAAAAGTGAGTGAGTGCGACGCTCATAACTTGTGAAACGACTTATCCCTCATTTATAGCCGTTCATTCGCAAACGTATGTAAATTTGACACGCCCACAAGCAGCCAAAACTCGCCATTCTTTGTCATTTCGGATGCCATTCCACCAGATATCAAAAATAATTGGAAAAATGCCAAACATTGCTCAAATAAAAATTCCCTATTTTTTCGAACCAAAAAAAAATAAATATTGGCCTTATGACGGTGTTACTACGAACGGCGCCTGCTTTCTCTTTTTCTTTTTATTTCGTTCGCATTGAAAATTTATTTGCTTTCAACATTTCTCTTTAGTCAGTGTTGAATGTTAGAAACTCGAGTTTAAAGCTATGGAATTTTTCTTTCTATTCTCTAAAAGCAAGAGATCCATTTGTAGTGGGCAGTGTCGTCGTAACTCAAGTTCAAGAGTCCCAAGAAATAAACGTTTCGACATTGTCTTTGTGAATCACGTCAAACGCAACTTTTTCTATTTCCCTAGAGGAGTATTTCTATCAGCATCGCGGATCCCTTTATCCGAATTTCTTAAGCCAAAGCTCTCGTATCTGAAAACTCGAGGAAAATTGGCCGCGAATCCCGAGCAAACCTCGTTTAAACGCGCGCGTAAACAGAGCGTGCATTCGGTAACTGCTTACACAAAGGTGTTTTTCAACTTAATTTGTGCGTTATACGTGCGTGTTGTTGTTAATTTAATTTGCAGAATGATTTCTAACACGTGCACGGCTCCATCCGCCATGATTAGAATATATTTGTAAAGGCTTACAAGCTTCGTTTTTTTTCTCTTTCGTTCGATTAATTCATTTATCGTCTCGGCTTAATGAAATTTTCTACAATAACCCAATACGTTCTTTTCTCTTTGCTATATCCGCAGACAGTGTAAGAAGAAGAAGAAGAAGAAGTAGAAAAAAAAGAGAGAGAGAGAGAGACCAGTTTGAAAATAAGTAGGGAGAAAGTCTCACTTTTATTAGAACATAAAACCCATGAGCTGAGACATTGGATGTGGGTGTGAGTCTGCTTCATAGATGACTGCTCTAGATTCCCACTCGCTCGGATGGGGATACCATATCACTCCCTTTCCCTTCTTCTATCCCAGATGCAATCACACACGAAAAATATTGGCCAAATCTTTTTCTTTACACTATCCATAACAAATTCAACATGTAACCACACTTTATTTTTGCTCTGCCCTTTCCACATCAACATTTGAAATTCGTCTACGTTTAAAAAGTATAATTACTGCTAGGTAAAAGATGAAAGCAGCTGTGACTGCATAATTAATGAGGCACCCCCAGTTTAAAGTAATGAATCTATTTTAATGCGTTTTTAGTCTAGCAATGTGTGAAAGTACAATTAATTTTAATTTCATCAAACTGTAAAAGACTAAAATTAGCAGGTGGCATGTATTTATGAGTTCTAACAGCTGGCTAATGAGAGCGAAAACAATTTCGACTCTAAAAATGATCCTTTTTTAGCTAATTCCGAATCGCGCATCTTTAAAACTTCAAGTAGTCACAATTCTTTGGAATCCATTTTGATCGAACAGATCCAACTCTCTGCAATTTCTAATTACCGGTCAAAAACTTGGGACTGAATGCCGACGATGGCCCTCGCAACAAAACATGCCGTTAGAAACGGTGCGTTGAAGAAGCTTCCGACCGAAACGGGCAACGTTCTCTTTTTCTTATAAAATGAAATAAAATAAAATTTGTTTACCCTATTGCAGTAAAATATGATATTTTTTTTTTTATTTTTTTTTTTTAATCATAGAGCAAATTATATAAGTTGGTTGTTGAGTACTCGAGCAATAAAAATAAATGTTAAAGTGCTTTTACATGGTTGGCAGTTTCTACATCCCACTCTCAACTCTGAAAAGTATCGATCTTGAAAAGTGCACCTGCGGGAACAGTTTTTTGGTGTTCAAGTGCCACGGTGTTGGGTGTTGAGTAGCGAACCTAATGGTATTCTCAAAGCACTAAAAATTTTAAAGATGAGAATGAGCGAAAACTGGAGAAACATGTGAGAAACGAAAGAGTGGAAAATAATAAAATTGCAATTTCCAATTTTAAGTGAAAGAAGACGTTGGCCGGACCGGGGAGCAGATGTAAGGCAACTCCTCTTTCGACCACTAAAGTATCTAGTCGCATTACACGAGGTACGTGCACTGCAAGTTGAATGACGTTCGTGGCAACAACATCTGCTCGCGCCTGACCCACCACCGCACTCGGTAGTAATAAAGCCTCGCGCTCAGCTCAGCTCGCTTTATAGACTGATTGCTTGTCTGGTGCGACGCATTTTGCAAATACGCTCTGCTCTTTTAACGTGCTACATTAATTAGGGATAGAAGAAGAGAGATTTTCCTTCTTTCAGTTTGCTGCATTTGTTTCAACTCACTGGTCTATAAAGTAGGGCTCAATCTTTGTTCAAAACATTACAAGCCTTTATGCTCAACTTCCTCTCTCGTCTGACATGTTTATTTCTGTCGTGTTCACATAAGAGTTCTTTGCTGACTTTTATCATTCTTGCTAATGGATATTCTCTATTCTCCTACCGATCTCGACAACACAGTTTGCTCTTCCTGCTTTTTCCATTACACTTTTTTTCCATCTTATTTTCTGCCATTACCGTATTAAAATGTATTCTCTATCAATTCGGCCGCGCGAAAACCGACCGGTTATTTGCCTGTGGTAAATATTTTCCAAATCCGTGTTGCCGCAATAAATCCACTAACCAAATGTTATCTAAATTTTTAATTTCCACTCTGGGCTTTGGGCGGTACTTGGCTTTGATGTAAATATTGCAGATATCACGGCTAATCTCTGCCATCCACAACATCTAAGTAAAGCAAAGAGCAAATGGAGATTTCAGATTTCGCTCTCGTTCGGCGATATTAAAGGTTTTGCGGGGAAGCGGGAAAGAGGGAAAGAGGGAGGGAAAAAGGAAAAAAAAATGGAAGGATTTGATGGAGATGTGTCGTCCGAATAATGAGACTGCCTTCATCGTTCCCTCAATCGATGGCAAGAGGGGTTATTTTTCAGCAAGTGCACACGACCCATTTATTGATCTACTATTAGGCCGTACTATCGATTCCTTTTCTGGTCGTCGTACACAGTTACAAGATTGTATCGGTCGTGATACAGAAAACGATTAAACGTAAGACTCGAGTAAATAATTAGATGAATAATATTTTTGCACGGCTCGTTAAAAGGTAATGAACGAGCTTCTATTTTTGCCAATAAGCGAAAACACTATTTTTGTTTTATCGATTTTCTCGCATGTTTTCGGGCAATGCAATATTCTCGCTCAGCTCTTATTACCGAGTAAAAGTCTCGTCACTGATTTCCATTTAACTGCTAGAAGCAGCACACGAGTACTCCTCCTCCTTCTCCTCCTCCTTCACCTTTATATTTTATTTTTTTTATTTCTTTTCCTTTCCTTTACTTTCTGATCCAAAAAATAAAACCTGCGTAAACTTTCACATAGTCGAAGCCATTAATCGAACTGAAGAGAGCAGTCGCTACTTATCCGTACAGACAGCAGCTTCGCTCGCTGTTTTTCTAAGCTTGTTTACACTTCTAATGCATAGCGACAATTCAAGCTCACAGTCCATCGCCTTCTTTTTACACTCTTCGACTCGACTCGCTAAAACTTGTTAATTACATTAAAAATGGCAAATAATAATATTATTCCGACAGCGTAAAAGTGTTGGAAAAACTTAAACGTAACATTTTAATGGCACTTTATCTGGCACTATCACACCCATTCTTTAAAATTGCACTTTGCATTTTTCCTTCAATGTTTTTCTAATGAGATTGTTTCTTTTTTTTATTTTAAAGCTGGATCATTATTTTCCATCTTGCAAGTATTTTAAAGAACCACCCGCTTATTTTTTTCTTATTTTTTTTAAAAGAAAAAGAATTTCGAGTGCCATTTTCACTTCTTTTGTCAATTGCTTCGATTCAATTTACTCAGTTCACCTCGCTGTCGTTCGACATTCAATGTTTAACCTAAAGTAAATCCTCGAGCAAATTTTTCGTCACCGACTTTAAAGAAAAGGCTGTGTATGTTGGCAAATGGTGAAAAATTTGGAAGGAAAAGCAAGCAACGTCTCGCTCGCGTCTCTCCTCTCGCCTCCATTCAATCTGGTACGCTTTACAATAGACAGCAATTCGATTCCCAAGTGAAATGACCAGAAGGCGCACCTCACTCACCAGGGAAATGAACCTATTGGGCACAGAGCGATAAAGCGGGTAAAAAATGCTTCCGAAGAAGGAAAAAGGGAGGAGGACGCGCTACGTGCGTTGCATACCGACAAAATCCAATGCAACAGATTCCAACTGGAGCCAAAACTTACAACTAATGTCATCACTATTTTTCTTTATCCTCGTTTAATAAAGTCAATCGATTCAACGCGATTATCTCGGCAGTAAATGAAACTACGTGAGCCAATAAGAAATTGGCCGACGCCCAATTCAAATATCATTATCCAGAGCCACGGAAATATATCTATATATCTATATATAGGAAGGGATCGATTCTATTTTTAATTTTTTTTTTTTTTTTTTTTGTAGTTTTAGTAAATTTTTAATGCACGTACTTATGGACATTTGGTATAGAAAAATGTTACATATTCATAACTTGTGTGACGAAATCAAATCAAAAATTTAAAATCATAATAATAATAATAATATATATTAAGTAGCAACGTCATAATGTCTAAAATTTACACCTTTTTACAAACGGAAGTTCTATTGAAATTAAAATTTAAAACAAAATCGGTTTTGTTGTCCAATAACTACCGTTTAAACCTTAGGTATATTAACACTTGACTAGAATGCGTAAAAATTCAAACAAATTGCTTTCTCATGCGATGTGATTAAAACCAAATAATTGTTTCGCTTTCGCCGGGTGTTTCTCAATTTCACCCTCGACGATAGGAAAAAAAATACAACAAAATAAAAAATTCGTAGAAAAATAAAGAAAATCCTTTCTTTCATTTTTCCACGAAACGAGAATAAAAACCGAGAAGATGATTCCATTCTTAGGAATCACGACTGACTAGTTCCACTTAAACAAAACATTCATCATGACTAACTTACCCGAGCCCGAACGGGTGAAAAGCTCGTAAAACAAATAAAAAGAAACCACTCAAAAAAAAAAGGTAATAAAATTGCAATTCAACACAATAATAGGAGTTCAACACACGATCTTTCGAGGTCGCACGTCAGTCAATCGGATCGACATTAATAAGTGCGCCACACGGCACTGATCGGCGGCACCACAAATAAAAACTTGGAACGGTTGTTCTTTTTTTCTTTTTTTTTTTCAAACTGTGTACGATAAAAACACTTGGTTGCGACGAATCACTAAACGATTTTTTTTTTTTTTGAATTTTTTTTTTGTAATCACTCTAATTGCCTTGGGCAGACTGCTAGTGAATGGAATCCCGAGTCTTTATGTAACGAAATGGAAAACACTTTTCTTCTTCTAACACCGTCACCGATGTAAAACCGTAAAGGAATGAATTAAGGCCACCGACAACCACAGGGCGAAGAGTTCCGTCGACATTTGCATCGCACCATTGTTGGGCTTGACTGAAAGGTAAATATTTTACGTACAGCAAAAATGTAGCCACGGCTAAAGCTTAACGACAGAGTTACAAGCAGACAAAGGCAAATTCATGCAAACGCTAAATCGATAAAATGCTAAACTCGCTTTTCTAAAACCTTCCGAAATTCGTGTTTACCAACAAATTCGTGGCGATAAAAATTTTGAGAAAAGAAAAGATAACGTTTTTTTTCGTCGATGAATCAATTTCATCTTTCGTGCTCGGAGATCGGCCAATCGCAGCTTATCTCCGGCGTAACGCAACGCACGATGCCATATCGTGTGTAAACCGCACAATTTCCTGTCAAACGAATTACGGAAGGTTCGCTTTAAGCTTATTTTCTGCTTATTCGCAGAGAAGGAATCGTACGACTGTTTTATGTGACTTTTGCAAGTTACTTTGGAAAATGTAGCGAGTAATCTCACGGGAGTTATGAAAAGTTTATTAAAAAAAAAAATTAAAAAGGCCCATGCCGTAATAAATTTGCACAGTGTCTCTTTACTAATTAAATTATTTCCCTCGAGATTTGCCTATATGGCTAGGGTGACACCCACGACTATAGCGTAGCAGAGAAGCATGCATCGCATTCCTTCTTTTAATTAAGCGCGTAAAAATGGTGCGGTATTTATTCAGTCGTAGCTTTTGAGCAAGTGGACACACACACAATGAAATGGATGAATAAAAATAGAGTCGGTGGTGGCCGGGAAGCAATAAGCGAGTGAAAGGTAATAAGGGGGGGCAGGGAGAATGGGCGACTGTCACGTTCGTCACCGTTCGCTATCGGTGCCCATTGCCATTGCGGTGTCGACTTACCGTGGCACGACTTACCGGGTCTCGGTTGACGTTGGCTTTCGAGAAGTGACGCTTGCAGATGATCTGCCATGATGGCCTGCTCGTTGCTCTCCTGATAAATGTAATTGATCGAAGCGGTGCATTTCAGGGTGAGTTCTCCATCGCTGAAATGCCGATCTTCCACGACAAAGTCTAATCCGAGGATCGAAGTCTCCAACTTATCGTCGTCTACGATGTCCGGGTATTTGTGCAGAATCTCTTTCGACGCCTGCATATAATCGAATTAAACAACACAATGAGTAATCGAATCCTCGCACTCGTTTGCTGCACTCCGCTATTACTTTGTCCCCATTCACGTGCCATTCCAAGTAAGCAGCTGGTTTCGATCGAATCGCCGTACAATTAACGCGTACTGTATCGCCCACGTTGTACTTTGAACGGCCTCCGGAAATGCGCGGACCACCGTCGGGAACGTCTGAAAGAGTTATTGCTCCAAATTGAGGTGTCACCAGGTAAAATACAGTAAAAAATAAAACAAGACAGAGGGAGTTTGCACAAAAGAAAAAAGGCCAAGGAGTGAGAGAGAGAGAGAGAGAAAAAAAGGTTTTTCATTTCGACCGCACCATAACCCGACTGAAAATTGCATTTTTTTTTTCTTCTCTCTCTCTCCTTTCTTTCTTTCTTTCTTTTTCCGAGGTGGCGAAAGAGGAAAGGGGACTGACTCGCCAGCCTTTAAATTCGTATTCGAATTTATCGGAAACTGATATCACGAAGAATTTTTAATGCTGAAACTTTTGCTCACCGTACACGTCCATCTGCTTTTCGGCTTCCTCGGTGTGAAACGGTGTTTCGGTCGACACTTCGCATTTGTACATGCCGGCGCTCTCCAACGTAATGTTCTCTAATCGCACGGAACTGCTCGTCGAATTTTTTAACTGCAAAACGTAAACAACGAGAGGAGATTTTTTTCAACGAAATTTAATTGAGAAAAATAGAAAAAGCAATAGTTACATCGACCGTAACTCCAGTTAAGTTGAAGATCTGCGAAGGAGGATTATAGGCTGGGAGATAGCGATAAAATTCATAGTTTCCTTTGTACCACTTGACCGAATAGAGGGCATCTCCTTCGAGCTCGTAGAGGCACTCCAATGCGACGGACTTGCCCGTTTCTATGTGGGGAGGGACATTCAATGCGATCAACTTGAGGCAGGAAGCATCTATAAAATATAAAACACGAGCGACCCAATGAAAACATTTCTTTTCCGGTTAAGTGAGGAATCTTGTATCTCGTAATTAGCACGGCCAAGTCGAGTTAACAAAGACATTGCCGAGCGGGATAATCGAAGCCAACAACGCACGAGTCTGAATGCGTCTGAATAAATTAGAGCCAACGTTGGCTTTCGACCACCGGTTTCCAGTTACTTTTCCGAGTAAGTGCCGACTCATTTTTCCCTTTGCATTTGGCTCGCCAACAATTTTTCGCGCCTAACTTGTTTTTAATTTCAAATTTCCATTTTCTTTCGGTCTTCGCCTAATCCAGTGCAATTCTCGAGTGGGGTTTTGTCTGTTCCGAGGCCAAAATTTCCTCGACCAATTCTTGTCAATTACAATCAAATCCGAGCACCTCGCTACATTTCCCGAGCGAGTCGTACGCCTCGCATAAAACTCATATCCAGCACATCCCAACGGAATCCCAATTCCAGCTGATGCAATCAAACGGAATTTATTACCGACTCCTCTTCGCCGCCGACCAACGCCACGTCGCAAAAACAAAAGCTGCTAATTCGATATTATTCGATATCGAAAGACAGACGATTTTTAATTAAACTTTGTTCGATACGTAAACATGGAAAAAATGAGTTCCTCCAAACTATAAACTAATTAGCGCCCGACTCGGATCGACGTGTGTGACAGGATCGACGCTTTTTTAATCCATCACGTCGCTCTCGCTCTCTAATTGCTACAATGGATTATGAATAAAACTTTAAGCAGCGACGATTCAAACGTTCGGCCCCTTCTCACGTCAAACGCGCGCTATTCGCACGTGGCCTTGTAAATTGCGAGTGCACCTTTGATCCGAAAGGCGCTCGTAAACAAACCGAGCGCCATAAATTCCCTTCACCCCACAACTCACTTTGGACTAAAAGCACCATTTCGCATTCCTCGCGTTATGTCTAATTTCATCAATATTCTCTAATCCCCGCGCGATATCGATTACCTTAAATTAATTAACGGCTAACGATTCGTGGCCCCTGGCTAAACCCACATTAAAATATCGCGTTACCTGCTGTTCATCGGTTTGCCGATTCGATCGCGGAAACTCGCAATTTGCGCATTTTGTCCGAAAAATGCGACGGAAGTAGCAAATTGCCTGGACGTGAGTCGAAAATTATTTAACCACCAAGTGAGAAACATTTCTCGATTAATACGCTTACACGATCGCGACACGACGGCACGTGTTCCGTGTCAGAGGAGCACGAGTTTACATATCCCGACCGGTGTCAAATTTGCGGATCTAATGGGCAATGGCGAGCGCGCCTCCGTTTCACACCACAAACTAAATATTGTCCGAACAACATTGCGACGCTGTTAACGTGCTTAAAAATTCGTGCGAATCGAGGTAAATCGGTAATAAAAGAAGAAAAGCCTCCCGGACATCCGGAGCCGACCGAAATTCTGCGCATTCGAGCCTCGCGGTTGTTTCGTAGTAATTAAATTTCGTGGCCGCAAATCGAATAACGGCGACAAACAATAACGTTAACGGTAACAATTAAATACAAGAAGTGTAAATAGAGACTCGTCGCGTCTCGACTTTATTGCCGGTGCCTAATGCATTCGAGTAATAATTTGCGAATATTACATTCATGCAGGCTCTAATCTCGACTGTGGTTCCGTCGTTGCCCTAATGGTCTACTTTATCTTGAATGATAACCCCGAAAGGATTTGCCAAACTCGACCGAAACTGCTCCGCCACAAACCTTCGTACGGCGGCCGTACGAAATTCGTAGCGAGTTAATTTGGCTAATCGCCTTCAGCTTTATTAGCATCAACTTGATTCTGCGAATTAAACGTCGCTGCATCGATAACGATTGCGATCGACAATTTTAAAGGTGACGACGCGAACGGAAAATTACAACTTTAATATTTCTTTTCTCGAATTAATTGTGTGTATGCGGTTAGGCTGGTTCATCGAGATAAGCTTTATGGTTAATTTCCCTCGTCTGCAATTCATTTCGATTGTGTACTTGTCTAATTTCGATGTCACTCCCTTTCGTTAATACATTTTTCGTTACCTTGAGTCTGCCACCCGAATTTCCATCGGTCAATTGCAATATCCGGCTATTTTGCAATAAAATATAAAGGGAAAATCGTTGCGGTTTCGCGATATTACGTTTTCAGTTTGTTAGAACGTTTAATTTGGAGCGAAGCCACGACCGAGTGTGTTTGCGAAGAGCGAGTGGGCACTCGAAATATGCAGGAGAAGAAAAATCAAAGACATCGACGATGACGACGACGACGACGGCGACGACGATGGTCGCCTTCGAACGCATCACCGAGCACAATCTCGATTCGAAAAAAAGAAAAAAATCGTATAATCGATTCGCAGACAAAATCAAAAAGCTCACTTTGAAAAGAAAAACAGCAGCAAATTAAATTTAAATTTCATATTTGCCTAAATTACATTTCAAAACTGAATATAAAATGAATCTGTTTTTTTTATTTTTCGTCGCCACTCTATTTAATTACATTCGGGGGAGAAATTTCGAGATTACGTTACACCCAACAGTGAGTGTAATTAGCGAGTGGTGGCCGCTACAGAAACGGAGTCAAATTGGCACAGACAGAGAGAATCCGTGCCTTTCACCTGTAATTTGGACAGTTTTGACAAGATCAATAAGAGCTAACAACCTCGTTTCGACCTTGCCCGTTCCCCAGTTCCTGTCCCTGTCCTGTCGGTGTAACGTAAACCCCGACTTGTCACTCGATAAAAAAGAAATACATCTCGTTATTCGCCGACCCGCTCGTTAAAATACAATTAATTAAGATTTATTCTTATTCAAAGAATCGAATAGAAATTTGCTGGAAACGAGTCGCATGAAAAATTAATTTCAATTTGTAATTAAAAGAAACTCTTTAATCGAATCGAGTGCGCTATAAATAGAGCGACAATTTCACGCTACCATCCTTTTAGCGATTTGCAAAATGAATCTTTATTTTTTTTTCGCCCCTCTCCTTACATTTATTTTTTCTTTCTCCTTTCCCTTTTGAGAGGAGAGGAAAAAATTGTAGATTCCGCAAACGCGTGCAAAACTTCAGATTTAAGAATGATGGCACTTTAAAAACAATGCCTATCTCTGCATTTAAACTCGAATAAAGTGCATTTCTCCCCTTTTTTTAATATAAAAAGGAAGAGGAAGCCGTTTTATCCATCCGATATCGATTTAATTTCGTACCCTCTTTATGTACATAATACATTACGTACCAAACATGTAATCAATCTGAGAGCTTCACCTCGGTTTCATCACGCAAATGCCACGAGACCGTGCATCCCAGCACGCAACCGTTGCAATAACCTCTCCACCGACCCAAAATGTGTATGTTTCTCGGTCTCGTGGAGAAAAAATAGAAATTAGTTTATCCGAACTGGATACGGTTACAAATCCGAGAGAAAAGTAAAAACGCATCGCTTTTTCCGCAAACAATTTAATTAGGGGAAGGAAAATGCGAGAAAGAGATTTTCTCGCAAAAATAATTGCCTATTTTACATCTCGCGCTTTCATTTCGTATCGATCCGCGCGCCGAGTCCTACTTGACACCGCTACGAGTGGGGGCTACAAGATGGCGGCCAAGTCGAAAAAAGGGAAAATCGGATCGACAATTACCGAGATACACAAACGGATATAAAAAGAGTCGTCTCGTACTGGAGCGTTGCGTAGTTTTTAATGAAAGCGATAAATTACGTTTAGGGGCGTCCAAATCCCCGAATGCTGCGAGATAGCTTATGAACTGATATATAAGCCACCTTCCAATAACGGGAGAAAAATCTTTTCGCTTTGTCTTTTATTTTTATTTTTTCTCCTTCTCTTCTTTTCGGGGTTCCAGTAAAAGGTTAAAGTTGGTTTAGTTAAGCGACGCACTTTTTTATCTCGCGTCTCTGCCAATTTATCACCTGCCAATTGGACAAACAGTGGCACGTCTGGCAGCGCAACTAAAAACTGCAATTAAAAATTTCTCGAAAAGAAAGAGATAATGGATTTTTTTTTCGGCATCGCAGGCAAGCCGGAAGGTGGAATTGCGGCGTATCGCGCTAATCGATCACAAACAACTGTTGGACAGGAAATTACCGAACGGAGGGCAGCGACGGGGTCAAAAAAAGCGGCCAGGTGTATCCGTTCGGAGATGGGCAATTTTTTAAGCTGCTTTCCCATTCGAGTATAGTCGAAAATGCTTTCTTTTTGGCATGAAAAATCATATCGATTTCATAGAGGGTAAAAGCGGTATTTTTGCCTGCCTCGATTCCCGCTCGCTGCACTTAAACATAAAATAGTAGCAGCAGGCGCTAGACACGAGAGGGTGGAGTCGAAACCGCCGCGTTGCCTCGGCTCAAAAATTCACAATCTGCCGATCGATAATCAGGTTGTGCACTCACTGAAAAATAGCGTCGATGAAGAGAGTGATAACAAAAGCCACCTCATTACGTCGACGACACGTCGAACTCGAAAAGTCTTTTTATTATTAGCAGGAAAACAGAAGGACGCATCGAGCATGTGTTTATGGTTGCATATACGACTAGGCAAAATGGCAAATTGGAGACTAATTCCGCTGGTAATTGGACTCGAGGCTTACTGATAATTCCCTCACCGACATGCTGCACGTGACTCATCGTTGCACGGCTCGATGAAGGACGTGGGACGCGGATCAGCCAAAACAAGTCGGACTCGAGCACTTAATCAACGTCAGTCACATTCCGATAATTGATAAACACAAAGTGCAACAACTTTTACCTCGTTCGAAAAGTGACGCTCTCGTAACAGTCATTCCGACGACTGGGCACGTAGGCAGGCCTCATTTTAGTGGTCGGACGTGCGAGCAACTCGCTTTTCACTCCGGTCCTGCCATTTTATACATTCTCTCGAAAATGGTTTTGCAAGATTTGAAAATGTCAGAAAAAGATGAGAGGGCCGTAACCCACCGTCTTTACCCGAGATAAGACAATGAAATACTACGTGCTCGACCGAGACCCAATAAATTCCACTTCTTTACCACTCGCACCTGCTCCGTTCCTCACATTTTTTTCACTCTTTAAATTCTCTTTTTCTTATTAATTTTACATTAGCGCGTCTCCATAAATTGCAACTAAATAATAAAAAAAAATATTCATCGCGCACTGCAGTGAAACGCAATTTCCTGCTGGGACGGGCAACACTTTGTAGAAAAAGTCTTCGGAACGCTCCAACGGTTTTGTAAACGAAACGTGCAATCCAATATGTTTGCGACATCATTCATTACGACGACAGTAACAACAATGGCCGAGAGAAACATCGATAAGTCATTGACTAGTCGGTCCCAACAACCGATGGCGTTGCCCTTTGCTCCGCAATTAATCGATGCTGCTAGTAAAAAGCCTGGAGTTACTAGTCCATCGTTTTTTCTCAAAAATCGAGAAAAGCAGATGGAAAGCCGAGGATTACACAGATTTCGAGCGAAATTGTTTTGCTCGCAGACGCACGATGACTCGTCAAATTACTGAGCGATGTCAACAACGATTCGTTTCGAATCGCTGGGGTAAATATTGCAATAAATAATCGATACGAGCTTGTTTTCTCTTTCCACATATTTCCTGCATTTAAATATTGAGGGAAAAAAAGGCGCTGCTGTCGGTGGTGCGAAGACACCGTCTGAGGTTAAAAATTAATAATTCAGCCTATTAGAAGTTTAATGATGTCGAAGTCGACGGTTTTCGCCGCAAAATGCATGAATGTTTAAAAAAATCAACATTCGCATCCGTTTACCAATCGAATAAATATTGGATGAAACGATATTCGAAAAATAATTGCGACCACAAGCCCAATGCGCCCGTGTTTGTTTGGCGAGGTGATAATTTGTCGCGCAGACCGAGACTAATTCACTCACTGCCCGTTATCCGATCGAGCCAGTTTTTAATCAGTGCAGATGGAACCGTCCTTTTTCCAATCTAATCCTATAAACAGTCGTCGACGACGACCAATCTGTATTCCAATCTGTATTCAGGTGCAACCAGTCGTTCACCCCGACGGCCAAAGAAAAATCCATTTCGAAAATAAATAAGAAAAATTATTGTTTTTTCAAAATTAACGAGTCGTGTTAAGAGGTGATAAAAGCAAATTTCGAGACACGGTGCCCGAGATAAGACTACAAATCAAGCGGCGTAATTTGTATTATCTCTTGTAGAATCTCGCTGCTTAACTACACACTCGAAAATAAAGAAAGAGAAACGAGCAAATATTTCTTTCTCTACTCCCATTTATCATCGCTGCTTCTCATCTCGTCCTCCTCCGGCGATGAATTTAGGGGGTTTAAAATCAATTTGACATCACGTCGAGCCGATGAATTTCCTTGTGTAAACTACTATATTTCGTGGCATTCTACTCGATTTTACACAAATCGACATGGCTGCATTTTTGGCCCTCACCCGCGCGCGACTCCCCGCGTTTCCCCGCGTTTTAATGCGAACGAGCAATTTAGTTCAATTTATGGTGCGGTATAAATTTTCTGGCAATCATCGTCTTTGCTGCCCCTTTTATTAAAATTGATCCTGGGAAGGAAATCAACACCCGCACGAATAAATCTCGTTTATTACGCTGAAACACTAATAACCAGATTGTAAACAAAAACGTTTCTTTGCGATCCGCGCGGAGAGGCTCGGTTTGGCGTGGCGATGCGAGTCATTTTCAATTTGAGTTGCTGCTTCTGAGTTTCGCCTCGCAAACAAAGACGCAAATTGAAACGGCCGGTTACTACGGCAACCGTTTCAAAAAACACTCGCTACGAGCCCGGTCGTTGCTTTCAGGCGCAGTAGGGAACATCATTCGTGACAAACTCATTTTGAGTGGTTACTACCCGTTCCTACTACAAGTAGAGACGCCATCTGCTGCCCCGGCCAGTGTCTCCGAGCAGACAATTATCCGTACTTAAACACCCACCATTTTCCCTCGTTCACAATTTGCATCATTAATTCATTAGACGACGTTTAAAAAACCAACACCGGAAACAAACTAATCTCAATTTCTTTTTTGCTCTACTTATCTTGTTTACCCTCTCAAACTCGAGTCGACATTCGATGAACCCCACTTAATTAAGGAAATTGACGTATAAACCGCTACTCGCATTGTTTACTTGCAAAGGGAGACGTTTAGGCTTACCTTTCAAAACGATGCACAGACAAAGAAAGAATATTCTGTGATTCAAAGTCATCGTGCAGGCAGGCGATGTTCGATGCCCGATAATCGTCGACGGTGGGTGGGTAAAATCCTGCTTTCCTTAATAAGCCGAGTGGTGAGTCGAATGTCGTACAGCTGCCGCTTCCGTGCACATCTGCTGTGTTTGGCAGAGTGGCTCGCTGGTAGGCTCGTCACGATGGTTGTTGTCGATTGAAAACCGAGACTCCAAGGCCACCGTGCCGCAACGGCGCTCCGAAGCGTTCGGCGGCGTGCGGTTCGCGATTTATCCTCTTAATTTCCGCGTCGTATTTTCTCCAAACGACGAGGGAATAACGTAACCTCGACGTTAACCTTGCAAAAAGAACAAAAAAAATTCCTTATATTTAAATATTAAATAAATAACGAATGCGTAATACCGCTACTCGTCGCTCGTCGGCGCTGCGATACGACCTATTATTTTGCAGCAATCGAAATGTGCGCTCTGCAGTGCTCTCGTTTTAAATCTTCGAAAAAATTCCAATTTTTTTTAAAAAAAAAAAATATCGACAGGACGCCGTTAAAAACGGATTTACGCAATATTTTCTCATCCCTTTTTCCCCCGAGGAATCCCAAACTGCCCAAAACAAAACATCCACTGATATCTCCAAAATTGAATCCTGGTACGCCAGACACTCTATGCGACTCAATCCCGACAAGACCAAATCCATTACAATCCTCCGCCATCGTCCCAAACTTCCCGACAGCGACTCGATCAACGTCCTAGGCATTCATTTTGATAATCACTTGACGTTTAAACACCATATTACCCATCTCACACACCGAACTAACACCATGATTTACCTTTTCAA
>JAQIXT010000300.1:0-45004 GCA_034700445.1 Stenotaenia linearis
TATTTCATTATCATTTTGTAATGAAATACCATAAATTTTCTTATTAAATTTCTAATCATTCAGCGTAAACTAAAAGATGACCATTTTCTTATATTTGCGAGTGGGATTGAGGATTGGAATCTATGGCCCAGTTCTTTTTTTCTTCGCAAAAACAAAAAAAATGCTACATGTTACGTCAAGGACATCGACTAAAAAATTCTTGGTTAAAGTAGTCAATTATCCTTAATTACAAGAGAAATTGAAAATGTGGAGAAGATTAGCCGGTCAAAACAAAATAAAACTTACCCCATGATGATGCTCTCCTCCATCCCCATGGTCACCCCCATGGTCTCCTCCATCCGGTCCTACCGGTCCCACAGGCCCAACTGGTCCCACAGGGCCTGTAGGCCCCACAGGAGGCCCCGGTCCATAAGTCTCTCCGAGATTATTATCCACTTCGGTCTCATCGACACCGTAACTGGCTTGCCTTAGAAGCCTCCCAGAAGACACCGGTGAAACCAGCAACGCCAAAACACCCAGAAGTAATGAATTATGGACCTGTTGATTCATCCAAAGATAAAAAAGAAATCAATTCAAAATCAGATAGAACTCACCTGCATGTGCGATGCTGTCTGTATTTAGAAAAAGTGATGAATCGTGAGAATGGATCAGGTTTTTATATTTGGGGAGGAAGAGACTATTAAGAGTCGTCTAAGAATCTTCTCCCAATCACGTGACCAATGAAACTGAAAAAATTAAGCCCCTGGGCACCAACCTCTTTATAACAACTCTGGTTCGCATGATTCAAGTATTGTGGAGTGGAAAGAAGTGAAAAAAGAATAAATTAAATCTTTGCTTTTATTTTTTTCATTTACTATTTTGATATGAATGGCTTTGTCCATTCAGTTATTGATGTGGAAATGTATGTCTTTTGGTATAATAAATTAGTGATGGCCTTGTTTTGGCATATTGCAAAGTTCATTGTGTAGAGGTGTTCATTTAACTCAACCCAAAGGCCAATCTACTTCCCACATATCCTAAGAGAGACAAAAGATAACAATTATTGTCCTCATTTTCAATTGATACTTGAAAATTTTGCTTTTCCTCAGTTGAGGAAGAAATAACAAAGATGGCTATCTCTTAATCACTCTAAATGACCATCAAGTTAATTATAGTATTGAATTTAGGTTTGGTTTGTGTTTAGTCATGGAAAGGAAGTGTAGTTTTTATAGAAATGTAAATAAACATACTTTTTGATGTTTGTTTTGATATTTCTCATGGAATTTTTTCATATTTTTTGTTTTATTTTTGAGTTGAAGCTCCTTAGAGATTGAATTTAGCTCCCAATGTTATAGGATTATCCAGTCTTAGCTTACTCTCCTTATTGTTTTGTGTGAGAAAACCTAAATTGAGATAATTGGGTGAGAATAAGTGGAAATAACATTGGGCCTCTGATTTCTTTTAAATTCAATTTTACAGCACATTAATATGATATTACTCTTAAACTGTATAATCAAAATCACTTTTACATCATAAGCAAGTGACAGGTGGCCTATAAAATGCAGTTTAATGGAAATGAGTTATAGTGACTCTAAAAGCCTATTTCTTCACACTTGTAACCAATTTTTGCATAGATTTATGATACAAATACCTGTCTGCTTAACATTATCCCATAATTTACCTTAAATTTAACATTTTTTCTGCTTTTATATATTTTCAGTAATTAATCAGCAAAAAATTCACATTTTTTACATTTTTCATGCTCATTAAACCTCCCTTCCTGAGAAAATTAACTTTCTTTTCATTGCCCACAAACTATTTATTTTTTTCTACTTTAATTTAATCTTTATTGTCCACTTAATCACTGGACAGGAACACTTCTTTGCAGGTTATTAAACCCATCCTAAATCCAAATCTTTGCTTTCTGTATCACTCAAGCAAAACTTTATTTTCTTAAGCTCCATCCTGATAGGAAGCAACAACAAAGTGTACTAGTTTCTTAAAACAGTTCAGCTGTTCACACTGACTAATTTAATTCTTTCTGGATCAAAGTGCAAAATGGAATTTAAGTTCTATTTAAAACATACATGGTTTATTTCACCACTTTTTCCCACAATTTATCAACAACATTAGCATTTTCCTAAGAAAATACTTTCCTCATTGTGTCAGCCTATAATGAAATATAATTTTCAAACACAAAACTCCATAATTATACTCAGGCTGAACTGTCATTTTCAATTCGCAATGCAGAAGCAATTGAAACTTTTAAGTTTACCGGTATCGATATCCATCCATAGTAATCTATATATGTAAAAATAATTACTATAATATATATTTATATATATTATAATTATATTATAATTACTTCCATTATATTTTAGGGGAAAGTGCTATGGTGAAACGGTTAAGCGAGGTATTACTGTATATTATTTGCTTTAATATATTATAGTTAAATTAAACTAATTATTGTTTGCTTCAACCATTTTTAGTTAACAAATAACATGATAGATAGGTATGAACAGATGAATTTGACCCTCTTTCATTTAAAACTGGTTTCAAGTCGATTTGATCAATAGTATTTGATTTAAGACATTCTATATAAGGTTGTCGGTAACGCTTACGGCACTTTGCGTTACTTAAAGAACATAACGCAACAAAAAGGACGGAATATGAAGAATTGTATGACTATGAAATTGTACTATCTTATTAAGTAGAAGGAATGCTTTACTATTTAGGTACTAAAGTAAATGACAAAGGCCACCTAGTGAGAGAACACATCTCCATGCTTGATTAAGACTGAAAGTGGATCAAGGGATCATGTAAAACATTCGCACACTTTTAATTCCTTCCTCCCACACTTGTGAGTAAATCTCAGCCCTCGATGGTATAGATAATAGATAAAAACCGGTCTACTGACAAAGGCATTCTGGGAATTCCGGTTAACGAAGTAGCAAGTGGACTTGATGTTTGATTTTTTAGAGGGATTCTGATTTTAAGGTCATCATCCCATAACTGCTACCATAATTAAGAAGGAGAAAATTATGAGTGGAAAAATGTTTTGCCTGTCATTCATCTTGCAAATGGCAACAAGTTTATTGGCAAGATGGGCATAGGTCACAACATCTTAATGGTTACGGTGATTGAACTTGTAAAGTGACCCGCACTCAAGTTCAGGTTTGATGCAGAATGGAAATTGCTTTGTATCAACCGATAAAAATTTCGAGGCACATGTGGAGTGAAATTGTTTGGACTATTCGCAATTTATAATATTCGCCCTGATTCGTAGGTTTTATTATACTTGGAACAAATTAAGTGCTCTATACAATAGAGGCTAATAACCTTTTCCACTAAAGGGTTACGAGGTACAATTGGGAAATTAATATTAAATGATAACGTCGTTTTTAACCAAAAGGCTAATTCGGTCAGTTTTAATTCGAAGAAACATTGCTTTACGAATAACCGCACAAAGCGGTTCAAAATTATATAAATCTTTCTTGTGGACAATGAACACATTCACTCATTAAAACATAACCATAAAAACAAACAATTATCAAACGAGAAACGAGAAATATCAGTAGAATCGTTTAAAACATCCAATGATCTTAAAAAATTAAAACTGAAACACTGATGTCTAAAATGCTGATAAACAGAACACTGCAAATGCAAGTGACGCACACGACGGTTGAACGTATAAATCGTCGAAAAGGAATGAGTAGGCGTTATTAATCGGGGATTGTTTACGGAAACTCTAAAATTTGGATTAGGATATTCCCTTACATAATTAAGGGCACGCAATCAACTAGAACATCTAGAGCATTGATTATGATGTAAAAATTATTCTACAAGTTGTGGAATTTATAAAATAATAAAACAATTTGTCATAACGCTCAAAATACTAAATCTTCCACCGACAAAAAAAAAACTGGTCCTATTAAGCGAAGGCCAAAAACATCCTAATAAAAAACCAGAAACTCAGACACATGCACCTTCACCGAGCAAACTCTATCATCATTTCTAATTCTTTTATAATAACCCAAAGTAAGTCAATAAAAAAATAAAACATTCAGGCTTTTCACGACTTTCGAATTTCATAGATGACCTATTCCATATACACTTGACCACTCTTACAATGCATCACTGTGTGGGCAATGAATGGGAAAGAAGGAACTCCACCCATGTCCACTAACTTCCATCAGCAGGTCACCCAACATTATCTTTATCACCTTAATTTTGTGGAAAAGCACAAAATGGAAACCGAAATCAACGGCACGAAACCGAATAAACCAGCAGTGCACTCACTGGACACAAATCCACTATAAAAGGAGGGGGACAGTGATGTTAGACAAACAATACAGAGTCAACCATGAGGCAGACAACACTTTGGAGTTTTCTGAAGGTAAGAAAAAGTATTGCATAAGTAGGATTTTGGATTATAGCTTGTGAATTTTCTGACCTCACACCTCCAGTGTTAATTGAGCACATTCTTCCAGTTTGTGCAACAGGTATAATTAGTTAGAAGTAAAAAACCAAAGGAGTAATGATTTATATAGATACTCAAAAGATCATCTTTAAGGTCAAAGAATTCTGTTAGAAAGTTTAGAAAATTTACTATCTGTGAATTGGATCTCCATTTTGATTTTATTTTTTTTACAGGTAGCATTGTGTTTAGTCATTATCACCAGAGTCAGTGCTGACTATGGAGGTGGTGGTGGAAAAGATGAAACAACTATTTATCACTCCCAAGACGTAAGTATATTGTTATTTGTGCATCATGTGCATCCACACTTCTCACGCCTCCTATTGTGGAAAAAAAAAACAGGCCAGCAGTCTCATTCTTTTTCTCCACTAGACCAAATTGCTTCTTATTATTATTCCACCAATTAAAATACTTGGCATAGCACATTCTGGGTCGAAGAAAGTGTTGATGTCTGGAACTAATGGCTGATTTGGTCAGTTTTAATTCTCGACGAACTTTGCACGAATAAAGATTAGTTCGTGGTTGTCGAAGTTGTGTAGAATTCTATTGTAGTTGATTGGATTCTAATTCGTTCTAATAATGAAAGTGAACTAAGTTGTGTAAAAACAATGTTTTATTTAATTTTTATGGTGAGATCACTTCTTAATGTGACAGCATTGTACAATGACTTTGAAATTGTACTAACTTGTTCAGTAGAAGGAATGCTACAATCTGACTAAGTTTCATGACTTATCGTCCTCATTGCCTGCAAACTAAATCGTTATTGTTTTTAGGGTTATGGATCGTATAAATTTGGTTACGATATCAACGACGGGCATTATGGGAAGATGCAAACTCGAGACGAGAAGAACGATAAAGGTTACGTCACCGGTTCTTATTCCGTGAGAGAACCTGATGGACATATGAGATATGTGAAGTATGAAGCCGATCATAAGAAAGGCTTCCGAGCCACCGTGAAGGACAAGTACGGAGTCAAGGAGTACGGATACGATAGCGGATATGGGAAGGATGATTATGGTGGAGGTTATGGTAAGGGGGGTGGGTATGGAGGGAATGATTATGGGAAGGGTGGTATGGGTGGTGGATATGGTAAGGGTGGGGGTGGTGGAGGTGGAGGGGGTGGGTATGGTAAGGGTGGGGGTGGTGGAGGGGGTGGGTATGGTAAGGGTGGGGGTGGTGGTTATGATGATGGGGATGATTATGGCAATGATATGGGAGGTGGATATGATGATGAGGATGATTATGGTAAGGGTGGGTATGATGGAGGTGATGATGGTGGATATGGTAAGGATATGGGTGGGTATGATGATGGGTATGGCAAGGGTGGTGGTGGAGGAGGAGGAGGGTATGGTGGGGATGATGGGTATGGCAAGGGTGGTATGGGAGGTGGAGGATATGGTAAGGGTGGGGGTGGAGGTGGTGGATATGGTAAGGGTGGTATGGGAGGTGGAGGAGGGGGATATAAGGGTGGTATGGGAGGAGGATATGGTAAGGGTGGGGGAGGAGGATATGGTAAGGGTGGGGGTGGAGGTGGTGGATATGGTAAGGGTGGTATGGGAGGTGGAGGAGGGGGATATGGTAAGGGTGGTATGGGAGGAGGATATGGTAAGGGTGGGGGTGGAGGTGGTGGATATGGTAAGAGTGGTATGGGAGGAGGATATGGTAAAGGAGGGGGTGGAGGATATGGTAAGGGAGGAGGAGGAGGGGGATATGGTAAAGGAGGGGGTGGATATAGTAAAAAAGGATATAAGAAGTAAATACATGAACATCGTGATCATTAATTTATTTCCCATCATCCTTCTCATGTGCCTAATGGATATTAATTATTCTTAAATGAATGAATGTAATTTAATTTTGTAATTATAATAGATATGTGTAATTTTAATTTATGTAATAAATGTGCAAATGAAATTTTTTTGTGTTTATTTTTCTCATTATTATAATCTGTCACTAATGACGGTTGGAGTTATTTAATTTCACTTTTAAGATTAATGTGCATGACCTGGTTTTGAAATAACTTGACCATAACAAAGCTCAATTAAAAACATTTTATTTTTTCTCATTTGTCACGGGGAAAGTGGCAATGAGAAATGAATTTCTTCGATATAGAAATGCAAAGGTAAAGATGGCAGCACTTACCAATTTCTATGAAAATTCAAATTTTAAAACTGACAAAAAGTTACAAACAATGACGTAATGATATGCAATTCATTTTAATTAATTTTATTAGTTCTGATTTTCCTCACATTGTGGCGCTGTGTATCAGTGAGACATCTTAAATGTAAATAAAAATTATTATTAAGTTTATAGTTAATTAAAGTCAAAAATTTTAAAAAACAGCTTTTTTTCTCAATAAATTTAATTTTTTTTAAATTCTTGAAAAGTTTGTTCTAAAACCTGTCATCAGATGGCAGGACTTTTCAAGAAGGAACCAGGAAACTGATTCCGCGAGCGGGACGAACCGATTTCATGTGTCTGTGGGCGCAAATTACTTTAAGGTAAGATCTAAATGATTTCTAGTGTATATATCACCCAAAAATAAGCCATCACACTCAATCCAAAAATAACACTCGAATTGGCCGCGAAACAAATGACTTTCTCATCTCTAACTTCACGAACGCACCACACATGCTCGAACGAGCAAACATAAGTGACTGACCTTTTGCTATCAGCTGCCTTTATAACACTGAAGGATGAAAAAATTCAATAATAGCTCGTAAAGCCCACTCAAGTCGAATTGAAGAGTCACGTAAACGTGTCAAGAAATAAACACGCGATGCGATCAAACGCAATTTAACTCATCACCCTTTGTGCTCTCACACGGATTCACCTTTAATTAATCACTTATTTCCTGGTTCATTCATTACTCAAAAAATTAAAAAAATCAAAGATTAAAAAAAATTTTAAAAATTGATCTTAATTGCTATTTAAGTTCGTTTCCCAAACACAGAGCGTCGCTTTTAGTAAAAGCGCCATAACAGTTGATGAGAAAACTAAATATAATATAAAAATTATTAAATTAGTTGGAAGGACAGAGCGCTATTTGGTTAAGGCAGTTCAACGACAAAATTTTGCGTCTTAGTTTGACGATTTTTTGTTGTGCGTTGAAAAACTTCTATTTACTTAATGGATTTTTAAGCGCTTGCACATGCGCAGTTAACAAAGGAACAATGGAGGCAAGCGTAAGCGCGAATGCAAGCCCAAGCGTAAGCACCCGTTTGCGCCGGGCCTAACGCGAGAGAAAAAGAGAATTAAATATAACAAATTATTAAATAAGTTTGAAAGTCAGAGCGCGGTTTGGTTCGGAAGGTTCAACGACAAAATTTTGCATCTGAGTTCGACGAATTCGATGATATTTTGTCGTGCATCGTTACTTCCATTGACTGTTAACACGGGAGCAAAACTAATCGTTCTCCGCTCAAATACAATCGGAGAAATGATTAAACTGTGTATCTGCTCCACTAACACATAAATAGTTTTATTGTTTATCCTTCCTATTCAGTTCACCAATGCCTTAAACTATTATATCTGTGCCATATCAAAATGGTCAAAGTGATGCAAAGTTGTTTTGCAACACTTAGAATTGATATCACTGTGTTTTGAAAACAAAACAAGAAGAGTGACCTCAAAAGTGAATCCTTGTGTTTAAAGATAGGTTTGAGTGATTTAATGTCATAGGTTGTCTGTTGCCTGAGGATTCTGGGATAATTATGTCAATTGGGAGTAGTTTAGAAGATAATTAGTTTGGAGGTTAGAAAAAAGTTAGAAAAATAATAAAAATTATAAAAGTGTTAAAAAAATTAGTAAATTATGTCAGTGGTGTAATTGATCATCAACTGACATAACAATAACAAGAATAAATCAGGGAAATGGTATTTTGGTTGGTCAGTTGTGTGTGGATGGAAGAGGGTGGGAATTTTGGTTCTAGTGTTACAAAAGTGTTACAAAAGGCTGAAAATTGATTTACTTTTTGTTTATTCTACTTTTAATGCAAGAGTGAGCAGGAAAAATAAAAATGTCAATGAAATGGAATTTTTTTTCATTTCATTGAGTTGAAATTTGAATATTTAATTAAATTTGAGTATAAATATTGGAGTTGTAAATTGCTGTGCTCTGACAGGAATTCTAGTTTGGATACTAAGTATGCCCTGGTTGATCATTGAAGATCCATTCTGGTTGTAGAAAAAAAATTTTTAGGTCAACTAATAATAACCATATGAAATTGTTAATTGCTTCTAGTGTTTTAAGCAAACTGGATTTTTGAAGGAATTAATGAAAAATTTGAAAAAAATTTATAAGGATTGAAAAAAAATTGGAAAAAATGAGATAAAGGGTTAAACCATGAGTTTGCATCACTTTTTGCAAGGTAGTGACTCATGAAAAGAAATTTAAGTGAGTCTAATCAAAGGGTAAAAAGCTAACAAGCAAATTGACCTGATTGTTCTGCTGAAAAAGAAGTCACTAATTTTAGATTTAGTAAAGAAAAAAAGATGTTGAGATGAAAAAATGAGCAGGAAGTAGGTAAAAGTTGTTGATTTAGGAGTGGAAAAAATGAAAAAAAGACAAAATGAAGTTTGATGTCACTCATAAAAGCAGGAGCAGGTGTTTATGTGTAAAATAGCTGCCAATCTTTTTTTATGCCTAATGGAGCTATTAAATTGACATAAGATTATTTATTTTTTGTTTTGATTATTGGGTGAGGCTGTATTAGGCTGGAGGCATTGATTTTGAATTTAAAATAATAGGACTAAAAAATATCAGCTTTACAAATGTAAAGTCAATGTGAAAGTTAACTTTACATTACATTTAATCATTGTAAAGGATACCTTTACAAATAATGTAAAGTTAACTTTCACATTGAATGTTACATGGATTATCAAGCTTTTTTAAATGTAAAGTTGATTTTTTTTGCAGTGAAAGTTATAGGATGTTTGATGTTATGTTTAGACTAAATGGTCATCGATAATCGGATTTTGTCGACGGAAAAATTAATATTTACAATGTTAAGAGTTTGATTTAGGAAAAGATTATTGTGATTGTTTATCGACTTATTTTATATTGGAATTATTTTGCTTAAGGTCACAAGCGGCTACAAACGCCATATGTGACCTGCCACAAAATCAGTAATAAGCACAAATCAACAAAATGTTAACAATGCCAAGAGTCCAACAAAATACGAACCCCGAGACGACTCGGAAGTGTGTTAATCTTATTAATGCGCTTCGGTAAACGTGAGGGAAGGGCCACTATTAATCGGAAGGATGAAATATGGAGATTTCTACACAAGCCATTAAATTGCCATCAAGGCAGAACAAAAACAAAACAACAATTTCTTTTTATATACTTTTTAATACCGAACACTTTTTTCCTCGACGATGGTTACGCTCTACGCATTTCGAGATTAAACTGGGAATAAACTCAGCCTACAATCATCAATTGCAAACATTTCCTCAAACAAGATGAAAAAAATGAAAAAAGTGCTGATAAATATTAGAGAAAAGAAAAATGAAATAACAAGTTAAGTAAATAAAGAACAAAAGAGCAACAACTCACAAAAATAGATCAAGTATAAAGATATGTGGTCAGTGGATGTTGGAAATCAGAGAAAATCCAAGTTTTATGACAAATGATGAGATTAAGTCTGATCTGATGAAAAAGTGAGGAAAATATAGAGGAATTTTCCTTTTTCCCCGCCCAGAAAACATTTTTTTGTATCTGACATCCCCTATCATTAGTTTCAACTTGTTTTGACCTGGTCACTGAGTCTGTTTTGTAAGACTTTTACTTGGTGTGTGAGAATTTGTTATATTTCTTTTGATTTTCAATCCAGGAAGTGAAGAAACTGTATGAATGTTTCACAACTATTGTGAAGTTGTGATATAATGGTTAGGAGGGAGATAGATGGTGTTTGAAGGAGTTTTCTTTTGATGTTTGTTTTTACAATGTTATCTGGATGGGCATCATGAGGATAAATAGTTTTGTCATGTGACTTGACCTGTTGATCTTCTCTCTTGGGGTTAAATACTTGGAAATAATAAAGAGGATGTTAATGACATGGAATTAAGTGGTTTGGAAAGTTGGGGCTGAGAAATTGAATTTTAAAGTAAATCAATAAATTTAATTTTAAAATTGGATCTTGTGGTAGGGAAATTTTCTTTTAGAAAAGTTGGATTTTAAAGCAAAGTAAGCATAAATTTTATATTATCTGGTAAGAAAATTATATTTCTAAGCAAAATGAGCATAAATTTTGCAACTTTTATTAGAAAAGTTGCATTTTTAAGGAAAATATGCACAAATTTTGCATTTTCTATTATAAAAATTATATTATAAAGTAAAGTAACCATAAATTTTACTACAAAATATGGATAATTATTTATTTTTTATTACAAAAATTTAAATTCCAATCAAAATAACAACAAATTTCACACTTCCCAACACACAACTCCCATTTCCAACCAAAAATCCCATAAATTCCCATCCCCCACCCCACATCCACCTACATCAAATTACATAATTACAAAACTAAACATCACTTAACCCAAAACACCAAAAAAAAAAATCATAACTCAATTTCACCAACACAAAAAACCATGTAAAACACACATTAACACCCAACATTTTAACACTTTCAACATAAAAGGAACATGAACCAAAAAACCAAAAAAAAAAAAAAACCTAATCCTAATTAACTACTTTAATCCAAGCACCATTACCTCACAAACATCCAACTTCCTGAAAAGCATAACAAACACTGACCCTCCCATAGCAAAAACCAGAAATCACAAATGACACTATCAGAATCATAAAAAAAAATAAATATTAAAATCCGACTGCCAACACCTAATAAAACATAAAATAACTACAAAGAAATTGCTCTCATTCTCCTCACATCTCACCCATTTATCAAACCAACTCTGTACCTAATTATGCAACAACATCAACTTCCCATCACTTATCTATGGGAATAACTGATCGAAAAAGTGGACCAGCAGCTCATCACAACACAGGCTTGATTAGGCCAGAAATTGATGCCAGCAGCCATATTAGGAGTGAAAGTATAATGCTAATCCGAAGAGCAAACACTACTTTGAGTACCATTGAGGAAAATGTTGAAAACTGATAAAAGGTCAGTGGAAAACACCCAAAAAATGATAAGCATCAATTTGATTTCTGAATATTATAGGAAAGATTGTGAGTCATCCAGGCCTTGCTAATAAATTATACAATTTCCCAAAGGGAAAAGAAGAAGGAAAAAATGAGGATTAAAAAAAGAAGAAGAAAGAAGATCAGACCATGCAATGCGTGCAGACATGCCCAGGCGTAGCCATGATCGAAATTAGCACACCCACATCTATTGGAGAGATTCTCATTCCCTCGAGCCATTCGACCCGAAAACTTTCTCTCTCATCTGTAGAACAAAGGGAGAATGGTCTGCTGAGGTGTTTGAAGGAAGGTAATTACGCCTCCCTGCCTTCCCAGCGTGCTTCTTTTTCGTATATAAGGGAGCTGGTGAATCAGGAGGAGCATCAGAAAGGAACAGAGCATCAAAGATGAAGGTAAGGGAGCTTTAGTAGCTGGTTTGTGGTATATGAGTTGATGTTTGTGCGGTGATATCGTGCTCGATGTTACTTGATTTAAAGTTAAGTTACTGTAACTTAGTTATTTAAAAAAAAATTAATTACACCGGAGTTACTTAAATTAATTTTTTTATTAGACGCGGCTAATTTACACGGCTGGAATTTTTATTATCAGTTCTTGAAAAATTTGATATTTTAATATAAATTCTTTAAAAAGGTAACTGAACTTTTTTAAAAAAAATAACTTGTAACTGAACTTTATTACATTTTCTGATAAAGCAAGTATAACTTAATTTCGTTACGTTTAGAAAGTAACTTCCCCATTCTTGAATATTATTCCATTAATGCACTAGTTGCATTTAAAAATTAAACTAAAATCAGTTTTCCCTCAGTTTTATGCTTATTTACATCACTTTAAATTGCAGTTTACATTGCTTTAAAGCATTAAACTGAAGGAAACTAAATTTAGTTTAATTTTTGAACTGTTTCTTTAACGCTATTCGTAACCAATCCCAAGTCATCTCCATTGAGTATATATAATGGCCTTGTATAAGCTACTTTCACATAACACTCCATTTCAAGGATCTTATCGAAAGCGTTAAGCGAAGACTAACTTAGGGCACTTTCTTACTTTTATAAAAATTTAAACACACAATATGCAAATTGCTTTTTGAATTTTATTTATTTATTATTGAGGAAGTGTTATATGAGTTACTGATATCTGGTTTTAATTTTGAATGTGATATATGGGAATTATCACTTCCTGGGTGATTTTTCTTCCTAGTTAAAGTTAACTGGTTTTAGTTTGATTTACATGATTTTGGATTAGATTAAGAAAGCATTGCTCTATTAACATGTTCTATTTTAATATTTAGTGGTATTAGTGTATAATTTATATGAATTATGCAAAGTGTCAAAAAAGGCTGTGGCTGTTTGCATAATTGACATTGTTTATCATTTAGATTAAGTTTGACCTATTTGACTTTAATTCCTAAATGCTATAATGGATTTAGCATTCAATTTAGACAATCAAAGAGAAAAAATTTAAAAAATTTTAACATCAGTAATAGTTGAATGAATTCATTAACAAGGGATTAGCTCTTAACAATGTTAATTACTGGGAAGTTCTCACTTCAATTTAATTTTTTGATTCTAATTTTCCTTTTTCCTTTTCAGCATCTGTCAACTGTGATATGTGCTTTGCTGCTCACTTTTCATGCAGCATCTAGTGGAGGTGCAGGTGGTTATGGAGGCGGTGGGAGCTCTGGAGGAGGAGGTGGTGGATATGGAATGAAAAGTGGGGGTGGTGGATTCGGAGGAGGAGGAAGAGGGGGCGGTGGATATGGAGGTGGAGCGTCTGGAGGCGGTGGATACGGTGGAGGTGGACAATCTGGAGGCGGTGGATATGGTGGAGGTGGACAATCTGGAGGTGGGGGTTATGGAGGAGGTGGAGCTGGAGCCGGACGTGGAGGCGGAGGATACGGAGGTGGAGGTGCTGTAGGAGGAGGTGCATTCGGAGGAGCTGGAAAAGGAGGTGGAGGTTATGGCGGCGGTGCTGCCGGTGGAGGCCGAGGAGGAGGGGGATACGGCGGAGGGGGTGCAGGTAAAGCTGGTGGAGGAGGAGGATATGGGGGTGGAGCAGTTGGAGGTGGTGGTGCTGGAAGCTACGGAGGTGGAAGTCGAGGAGGTGGAGGGGGCGGATACGGGGGTGGAGCAGTTGGAGGCGGTGGTGCTGGAGGATACGGAGGTGGAGCCCGAGGTGGTGGAGGAGGTGGAGCAGTTGGAGGCGGTGGATACGGAGGTGGAGGCCGTGGGGGCGGCGGCGGAGGATACGGAGGGGGAGCATCAGGCGGCGGAGGATATGGCGGTGGAGCATCTGGAGGCGGTGGTTATGGAGGTGGAGCCGGCGGTTATGGTGGCGGAGGTGGATATCAAGGCACAACAGCTGAACAAGCTTTAAAGACTTTTTTCAATATTGTTGATGTAAGTTGAGAAATAATAAGGTTTTAGTCAATCATTAAAAATTTAAATTGATATTTCTATAGGGTTACAATGTAAATTTCGCTTATGACATCCAAGATCCAACCCAGGGCAATTATCAGTCTAGACAGGAACAAGGAAATCCAGACGACAAAGTCACTGGAAGTTACTCACTCCAGGAACCAGATGGATCCATGAGAGTTGTTAATTACGAAGCCGATTGGAAAAACGGGTTCAGAGCGACAGTAACCGACAAAGACGGAACCAAATCATATGGTTACGATTCCGGAGATGGTGGTGATGGACAATATGGCGGTGGAGCCGGAGGCTACGGAGGCGGATCATCTGGTGGTGGAGGAGGCTACGGAGGTGGATCATCCAGTGGAGGCGGAGGCTACGGGGGTGGATCTGCTGGCGGTGCAGGTGCTGGAGGCTATGGAGGTGGATCTTCTAGTGGAGGAGGATATGGAGGTGGATCTTCTGGTGGAGGAGGATACGGAGGTGGATCTGCTGGTGGTGCTGGAGGCTATGGAGGTGGAGCGAGTTCTGGGGGCGGAGGATACGGAGGTGGTGGTGCTGGAGGCGGAAGATTTGGAGGTGGTGGTTCGGCTGGTGGTGCTGGAGGGTATGGAAGCAAAATTGGAGGAGGTGGAGGAGCTGGCGGTTATTGATCGAAGCTATGAATTCTGACTGTGCCTTTTCTTTACTGTTTAACTTTTTGAAATTTTGCACAAATGTTTCTTGCCATAAGGCTCATGTTATTTATAATCACCCTAACACATGTTGTGAGGAGAAAAATGGAATCTTGAATACTCTATTTCATTACTATGCCATATGTAAATCAAAATGAATGTAATAATTGTTTACAACAAAAAGAATGTAGATTTATGAATGATAATAAAGTGTAGTATTAGTTAATTGGCTGTTTTTATGAAAGAAACAGTAATAACTTTTCTTTTTGCTGTAATTAATTGTTTCTTAAGATTTAGTCAATGAATTATTTGGCTTTTTTGTGAAGAATGAAAATTGTTCATTTGTATTCAGATCATTTTATATTATGATCAATTGAAGCTGAACATGTTTACTTGTAGTTTTGAATTAAAATATTTCTAAAACTATTATCCTTATCTGGTGTGAAATCAAGGTCATGATACACCTAAGCATCGCATTTAATCGTGCTAAAGTTACGCATGGAACTACACGAATAACTTAACCGAAAGAGTATGTCAATAAAATGCATTTCGGTCATTCTTCCACTAGATCTTTAAGACTTCATAAGACATTTGTCTTCCAACATGAAGGTAAGCTTTACTTTAACTTCATTTTGCTTATTTTGAAAATAATAATTTTATATTTTTTTAGATACATTTATACATTGCTGCTTTTGCATGTTTTTACTGTTTTGTTCTATCAACTGAAACAACTAAAAAGTACTTAACACCAATTAGGAAGATGAACAAAGCAAAGCAAGAGGACTTAGTTAAACAGGATTTACAGAATGGAAGTACAGAGTTGCATCCGGTGTACCGGAGACCTGATAGAAGAATGGGTTTTGGAAATGAGAGACAAGTAAAGGATTCAATCAAGAGACTTTTTGGAAATCGTGGATCACAATCGGAGCTATCTTTTAATCAAATACCTGAAAGACTTAAAAACAAAGGTGGAGGAATTGAATTACTCAGAGGAGGCATTCTGAATGGAAATAATGCTTTTTATGGTCCTAACAAGGAGAAATATACTTATGGAAGGCCAATTACAATCAAGGATGGAGAGTTTCCAAGGAATTTCCAAAACAATTTTCACTTGCCGTCGGAATTTAGTTTTAGCAGCAGCATGGAAGAAAATGAGATTCCACGATCACCTTTCGTGCAACATTTTCAGATGAAACCGAGGTTTATGTCGTCAAACATCAGGAATAGTGAAAATGACATGCCTTTCCCTATGGAACAGCAACAGTCAGTTAAACCTGGATTACAAAAACGAGGATATTTAAATGTAGGTGGATATGAAATGCCTTCACCTCCATCACAGGCTCCATCTGAGATTTCGGAGTACCCAAATCAAAATGGGTTCAATAGTCAGGTGCCAAGATATAGAATGTTTGGAATGCCTCCTGTGTCACCTCCTTCTCCAGCACCTCCAACACAAGATGGATATGGAATGCAATTTGCATCACCTCCATCAATGCAGGGAGGTTATGGAATGACTCCTGCTTCAACTCCACCTTCAGAACAACCAATGCTGGGGGATTATAGCTCTCCCCAACCAATGCAGGGAGGTTATGGAATGTCTCCTGCTTCACCTCCATCTCAAGCACCACCAATGCAGGGTGGCTATGGCTCACCTCCATCAACTCAGATGCAGGGAGGATATGGTGCACCTCCATCATCTCAGATGCAGGGGGAATATGGCTCACCTCCATCTCCTCCAAGACAGACAATGCAAAGTGGATATGGAATGGCTGCAGCACCTCCACCCCCAATGCAGGGAGGATATGGCATGTCTCCTGCCTCCCCTCCATCACCTCCAAGACAGCCAATGCAAGGTGGATATGGAATGCCTTCTGCTCAACCCCCACCTTTACCTCCTAGAAATCAACAATATCCAAGTGAGGGAGGTGGTGGAGGCTATGGAAATTCAGCACCTCCAACACCATTTCAGCCTATGCCACAACCTCCTAAAAGATCCGAATATGCAAGCGATGCTTCGTCTTTTGGGACGAGCGACAGATCAAGCGGAGAAGATGCCGTACAAACCATGTTTATGGATGTCAATGTAATAAATTAAAAATATATAAACTTAAATTTCTTATTTTTTTATTCTCTCAGGGGAAGGCATCAAATTTTGCCTATGAAGTAAATGACAACAGGAATGGTTTCCACAACCACAGACAAACAGATGATGGTGTGGCTGCAACAGGAAGTTACTCATGGAGAGATGCAAAAGGAAATTTAAATGTTGTTGATTATGTGGCTGACCATCAAACTGGTTACAGGGCAACTGTGAAAAACAGCAAAGGGGAATCTCAGTGGGGGTATGTCAGTGATGATGAAGGGGATAATGTTGATAATTCAAAACCAAGTAGGGGTGGGTATGGCATGGCACCTACACCACCTCAACAACAAGGTTATTCACAACCCTCCTCCCCTCAATCTCCCCCTCAATTCTCTCCACAGTATCCAAGTGAAAGATCACTGAATTGGGCTGATAATCACAAGTCAATGACAGAAGAAGACAGAAGAAGTGATTGGTCTGATTATGATAATAACTTAGCTGAAAGATCCAATTGGTGATTTTATGTGAAATTATTTTAATGTGTATTTGTAAAGTTTTTAAATTTTTAATAAAAGTTGCACTTGGTTGTGTAGTTGTATGATCATTATGTTGATTTACCGGTCTAGTGAGTTTCAACATTCAACTTGTAAGACAAACAGAGCAGTAAGTAGAGAACAGGATGTAAATGGATGGAACTAAGGTCAATATGTAATGAATTACTTTAATGATGATTGTTTTATGGTTAGTTTGAAGCTGGAAATGCAGCATAACAATTTAAATAAAATAAAATTCTGAAAGCTACTGGCAAATCTACACATCAAGACCTTTCAAATGATATACAGTGATAAAAGATTAGCAAATGGCTTTTATTATATAAATAAGTTTTTCTATTGAGGAATTTGGGTCTTTTGATGTTTTTCTAAGAAAGTTCCATTTTTATTTTAAGTTAAATTTAATTGAAGGGTGTTAGCACTTTCAACTGCTTTCTAACCCTGATTATTAAAATTGGGTGGAGTTGTCTACATGGGACAATGCCCTTGTTTGTGCATATTTACAAGGAATAGTGTGTTCTAGTTGTTAAAGCTCCATAAAAGGTGTTTTTTAATTTGCAGTAAACATTTCATGAGTTTTCTTGATAAAAAAATTAAACAAGGAAAACAAGAAAAATAAAGTTCAATGTCTGCAGCATGTGCTTTATGCAGTATAGTATTTCTTTGCTATTTCAAGCTCATTTTGAATGATTTAATGGCATGGCACCATTAATTTATACCTGTAATTAGAATTGACATTCTTCAAACAAAAAGTGGATTGTGGATTACAGTGTAATGGGAAAATAATAATATACTGCAAGAAAAATTAGATTTAAATAAATTTATAATAATTAAATTTATTGTAAACAAATAATATGTATTATGTTTAAGCTTGTAAAAGAAGACTTTAAAAGTTTCCCGAAAAGCGTTCGCTTAAAACACAAATTTAATTGTAAATTTTTGAATTTTAATTAAGACACGAAATATCATAATATAATCTCTTGCACTTGGCATTGAGGATGATTTTCAAGTGTATTGACTACATAATACCTCATTATTCACTTCATATAACTAGTAAAGATTTTTGCTTGAAACTGCAATCTGTGATTATTCGGTCCTGCACAAGCGACCATGCAAGACCGACCATTGATGTCCACCACCGATCCGTAGCCAAACTTGCACTTACTTTAAGCCTGTTAATCCGTTTTGAAAAGAATTTTACTTCGACTGATGGATTTACTGAGTAAACAACCCTTTATAGACACTGTTTTGTGAATCATCAGGCATGACAAACGCTATATAAGTTCGTGCTGCAACGCTTTAAATCATTTCTAAATCAGAGCACTGGGAAACAAAATGAAAGTAAGTTGTGCTAAATTTTACATATACAGTTACTTAAAACATTTTATTTACAGTTGGTATTTCTTGTGCTGTGTGCACAAGTGCTTTGGTTCTTCTATACACGAGCCGAAAAAACAAAGTCAAAGGTAAGTTGTGTGATATTGTATAAAAAGCCATAAGGTATGTGAATGGAGACATTGTTTGTACTTTTAAAGGTATAAAAATATATTCAATCTTCAATAGAAAAGGCATTACGAGACTTTTTTGTGCCATTATTTTTCTTATTTTGTTTTGTAAGAATAATTATGGTGCAAAAAAGTGACTTGTTGCCTTTTCTTTTGAAGACTGAATGCGGCTACTGTCTCCACATAAGCTTACGTACCTACTGTATTTGACTTAATTGTTTTAATGCAACATATGATAATGTATATTCCAGATACCGAAGGTTTTGACGATTCCTCGCTTAACTAAAATCGATAAAGTGGGGAATGTATCTGATAGTAACTTGACGACTGCATTACTTGTTTCTGGTTCGGAACGAAGAATGAATTACATGGAAGTTCGATCTCCTGGTGCAGCAAAAACCCTTAGGGGTAAGTACCAAAACAGTGCAGTTCTGCAAACACCAGTACATGATGATATGGGAGCAATGGATCAGTTGACCGAACAAAGTAAACAGAAAAGGGAATACAAGGCAAGTCATAAGCCGAAGGTTTATTATGGATATTCTGTTCATCAATATGTACACCAAGAACCATCTCATGATACAGAATATGCTTATCCATCCAAGTATGAGAGTCAGTATAGAAAATATGAGCCTAAAAAGGAATATGATGGCTATAAAGATGATTATAAAATGGAAGAAGAGTCTTATAAACCTGTTGGTCACAAGAAAGAATATAAACCAATAAAGTATAAGAAGGAGTACAAGCCATACAAAAAGGAGTATAAGCCAATGAAGTATGAAGAGGAATATAAGCCAATGAAATATAAAGAAGAGTATAAGCCAATGAAATATAAGGAACCATACAAACATGAATATAAGCATGAATACAAGCATGAGTATAAGGAACCATATAAACATGAATATAAACATGAGTATAAGGAACCATATAAACATGAATATAAACATGAGTATAAGGAACCATATAAACATGAATATAAAGAAGAATATAAACCATATAAGCATGAATATAAACATGAGTATAAACCACATAAACATGGATATAAAGAAGAATATAAACATGAGTATAAACCACATAAACATGGATATAAAGAAGAATATAAACCATACAAACATGAATACAAAGAAGAATATAAACATGAGTATAAACCACATAAGGAGGAATACAAACATGAGTACAAACCACATAAAGAAGAATACAAACATGAATATAAACCATATAAAGAGGAGTACAAACATGAGTACAAACCACATAAGGAGGAATACAAACATGAGCACAAACCATACAAGGAGGAATATAAACCATACAAAGAGGAATATAAATATGAATATGAATATAAACCTCATAAAGAAGAATATAAACCTTACAAAGAAGAATACAAGCCTTACAAAGAGGAATATAAACCTTACAAAAAGGAATATAAACCTTACAAAAAGGAATATAAACCTTACAAAGAGGAATATAAGCCTTACAAAGAAGAATATAAAGAAGAATACAAACCACACAAAGAAGAGTACAAGCATGAGTACAAACATGAATATCAACCACACAAGGAGGAATATAAAGATGAATATGAAGAAGAGGAAGAAGAATATGGCTATAAGCCAATGAAATACAAAGAAGAACACAAAGACTACAAGAAAGAATACAAACCAATGAAATACAAAGAAGAATACAAACCAATGAAATATAAAGAATACAAAGATTCAGATGGAGACTATTCAATGAAAACCCAAGCAGATTTTTACATTTATAACAATGATAAAGAAGAAGATTATGGTCTAATGCCAAGCTCACCACCTGTGGACATATTACCAGCAGATGAAGATGACTTCAACATGAGAATAACAACAACTAATCCTGTTGCAAAGGAGAAAAAAATGGATCTCTATGCACCAATGAAGAAAACCAATTTTGGGAGAAGGATAGAAACAGCTGCACAGACCAAGAGAAAAGAACAAAATAAGAATCCAAGCACAACAACACCCAAGACAATACAAACTACAATGTCTTCAAGAATAAGACCGAAAAGGCCCAATCTTTAATGTTATAAACAGATATTATATTGTTTAATATTTTAATTTACAATTCATTTATTCATATATTCACTGAGTTCCTATTGTTTTGTACAGTCTGATTAATTTTATCGTTACGAATAAATTCCTAATTTCTTAATATTTCACATTTAATTGATTTGTTTCCTTTTTAAGAATTTCTGAATAGATGTGGGGGAATGAGGATCCACTTTCCATTTGATGTTCAGTGGTGGAGACATAGGAACAGTGGCCATTTTGGATTCAAAGTTTCTCTTGCTCCTCATTGGTCGATTTGCAGACAAAGATTTCCTTCTCTTTTTTAACAATAACATTTCATTTATTCATTTATTTATTTATTTATTACATTGTCATGTTCTAATTCACTAATAAACAGTTGTAAACACTTAGATCGAGTTTGAATTTAGCGCGCCATTTGCATTCGACAAACAGCACCAACTGGTGTGAAATTCCCATACTTTTCACTTCCTCACGGTCGATCATAACATCATGTCGGCTCGCTCTTGGGTGTTTATGGCTCCCAACGACATGTATTCGTGATAGCAGTTAATCATTTGTGTCGCGATAACGTTCAGCCGTCATTGTATTTTTCTTCGCCGGTATTTATAGAGATTTTCCGGACACATCGATAACGAGAGGACGAAACCGACGAGATAAGCGATAAAGGGTTGTAAATTAATTGCAGCGATGGCGAATAAGTTCCTGATCGGCGCATCGAGTCATCAATTTAAAGGTTTCACTGAAGGTGAGTTGATTGTTTGAGATTTTAATTGAAGAAAGTGATAAAAACGGTGAGAAAATCCAAATTATGGGCAGCGCCATGTTGAATTTCAAATTAGCCTTGGGTTGATGTAAGGGAGATTTCTATTGGTTGGTAGATGTGACGTCAGAAATTGTCAGAAAATGTATGGAGGTGGGATTTTTCTTTTATTTTGATGGTTTTGAGGTTAAAAAATGTCATTTTTGTGAGATTATTGATTGGAAATTGGAGTTTTAAGGGCTTTTAGAGTTAATTTACCAACTTTTGAGTGAATTAAAGCTTTTAAAGGTGGTTTTGATTGAAATTATCCAAATAAAGTCATAAAATGTAACTCCCAATAGGTCTTAGACCAAGACATCTTTGTGGTTTCCCTCTGGAACTGGAGACTGTGAGAAGAATTTGAGTTGCTTCTCCATTCATTGCAGCTTCAGGCTTTTCCAGCCACTTTATGGCAAACAGTTTGCAGGGTCCATTTGGAGCAGTATGACCAACTTGCTAATGACTTCAAAGGAAAGTAAAAGCAAAGCAAAGCTCTAGGCAATGGTTCAGGTTACTAATTACATTAAATCACACTAGGAAACACAAACAAGCTCATTTACATAACCACTCAAAGCCAATTGAATATCATGGAAAGTTTCTCTTTCATTTTCATTTGTTATTGTTATTGTAATGGGAGAATTTATAAAGAAATTGCTACTTTTCCCATCAATTTGGGGTTAAAGTGACATTGATCCACATCATCAATTTGGTGGATAGTGAGTGTCCCATAGCAGCAGTTCATACATCATGGTGGATGGTAATTGTGAAGTGTGGATTGTGGCTGTAAAGTTTTTAAGTGTTGGAGATGGGAAATGTAATTGTGTGTGGTTTTTGTTGTAGTTGTGTTGGGTTGGAAGTTTAGGGTTGTGTAATTGGGAGTTGTGGGGTGTGATGGTTGGTTTTGTTGGTTTTTAGTTGTGTTTTGTGTTTTAGGGTTTAGTTTATTGTTGAGGTGTGTTAAAGGGAAGTTTATTTTGATTTTGACTGTGAATTGTTGGATGTTTTGTTGCAGTTATGCAGTTTTTACTGAGTTTTTGTAGTTTTTTGTTTGAATTGTGTAATGTCCTTTTTTTTATTTGGTAATGTCCTTTGAAATTTTTATTGAAATTCGAGTTTTCTCTTAAATTTTTGCAATTTTTGATTTTGATAAGTTTCAAATTTCTGATAAATTTTCAGTTCTATTGAATTTCTTCATTTGTACTTTTTAAATTTCTTTTAGAATTTACACTGAATTTCAGTATTTTTCTAATACATTCCTCCATTTCTTCATTTTCTCAATCTTCAACTTATCTTGATTATACCAAACATTTCCAATTCCATCTGAACTTCATCTCAATTCCAACGAATATTTTTATCAACTTCAATCTCATCCTTACATAATTCCAAAATCACTCAAACATAACCAAACCTTTCATTCATCGACAACTTTTATCACAACATTAGAGTTTGCGGAAAACAAAACTTATGTCTTACAACTTATAAAACAAAACATACAACCACGAGCGACTTCCACTCTCGGCCTTATAAACACAACCGTGCTCCTAAAGGCCATCTAATTGAAAGAACGGAAGGAAAATTACCAAAAACCTGACCTCGCTACTCACATCCATAAACCTGACAAACTTAACGAGCGAAAAACTCGCTTAAACTATTATTGTCTGTAATTTCAACAGTTTTAAAAATTATTTATTATTCAGGTTAGCAGATGGCAGCACCAACTCATATTTGTGTACAACTTTTATAGTGTCGGTGCTAATGGGGTTAACTAATAACCCTTTCAGAATGTCTCCAGAGATACAATCATTGCAGTCGGCTAATAGCTAAGTGCCACGGTATTAAATCTTTCGCAATTGTTAATTTCAGCTTAGGCCACGCAACGTGTTAAGCAGCGAAGTCCGCAAATGTTTGGTTATTAAAAGCGAATGGGTCGGAGGTCGGTTTCGAGAAGACACGCAAAGAGGGATCGAAGGTCGAGCGCTGAGAAACCGTATTCCTGATTATGAATGGCGATTTTAAATTGAGTAATTAGAAGAACGTCTTTGATTTGCACCGACAGTGCAGAAGGGTTTTGCCAGTAGAAAATTTGGTTGAATCAATGTTGATTTTTGGTTGAAATTCGGCGACGCTTAAAACGTCACTGTCGAATTTTTGTTAAAAAGTGGTGACCGATGTTGAATTGACGTTGAAAAAGTGCGACGCTATCGACGTTGATTTTCGACGTCATTTTGCTACTGGTTGACGGCTCAAAGCTGATTTTTCTATTGATTTTTTGCTCTTTGATGGTGGAAAGGAATGTTTGTGTTGTTAAAAATTTGTTTTTTGCTGTGTTATGGGAAGTTGTAGTATTAAGTTGTTTATGGAGGTGAAACAATAGTAAATGTCACTTGTGATGGTGAAATGGATGTAATAACATGGGGAAGGGTGGTCAAATGTCATGTTTGAAGGTTGGGTAATTGGTTTGTTGTATTGTTTTGAATTGTTAGGGTGTTATAAAAGCAAATGTGGTGGATTATTGTGGTATTTCAATGTCAGGAATTGTTGGTAAGGCGATTTAAAGCAATTTGTTCAATTTCTTAGGAAAATCTTTAATCTCTTTTAAAAAAGGAATAAGACTTGATAAATTGTGCTAATTTCCTGCTTCATGCAAATGATTAACTTTAATTTAATAAAACAAAGGGTAATCAATACTTTCTATTTAAATTGTATAAATCAAAGTCAACCAGAAATTTGTTTATCAATGCTAATGAGATTATAGGAGTAAATAATCAATGTTAAGGGCATTGAATATCCATAATATCGCATTAATTTTTTTATTCTTCTCAATTCTAGTCTAATTTCTTGTGGGATTTTATTTCTTAAAAGATTTTATAAGATCTCTACAAGTTTAATTTCACATGGTATTTTACGAAGTTTTAATTATCTTATATGGATTCACTGAAAGCAAAAGTCACAATGTCTTACTGTGAAGTCTTATAATTTATCGTACAGAATTCTCAGTGTTGTGACGAACGAGAACGAAACGTTCGCGTTCACGAACGAAGAACGCAAACGCGTAAACGACAAATATAGTGTAGAATTCTGAATTCTACGCTGTATTTGTCATTTACGTTCAACGAACACCATTACCATATTGCGGTTCCTTTCAACTTGTAGTCACAGTATAAACAAAAGTAACAACCATATTAAATTTCTGCATCCTTCTACACAGTATCTAATGATGTAAAAATGCTGTGCCCTCAAGGCTAAACTAACAGAAACCTCTTATGTCTTCAAATATTAAAATGTAATATTGACATGGAGCTTATTATGGAATTTATAGACATCCTTAGTATTAAATGTCTGAATTCTTTAGTCATGGTATTTTAATTCAATGAAAAGAAAAAAATTATAATTAAAAGGCTTAAATGTAAATAATAAAATTTTAATATTTAATGAGTTGGGAGGTTGTGTTGACCTTTGTTGGTTGAATTCACAATTTTGGCTCATTCATCACTGCACAGGAATCTGTTTTACATTTCAGTGAATTATTCAGCATAAAAATTGCATGCAAGTGCACACCTTTTCATTGTGAAGATCATGAATCCTCCTGCATTATTTAATAAACTCAAGAACTTTGCAGTATTAATTTGACTTCTCAAATTTAATTTCTCTCCCCAAAAAGAGGCAATAGGAATCCTATGATCTCTTTGGCAAATTAATAGAAACATCTTATGATATGTTTGCATATTCATTAAAACTGAAACTTTCTCAACAGTTCATTTGAACAAAGCCGGTGTCTTTCAGTCGATCGTGCAATTTTCTCCGTCGATAAGCTTTTTCTTCCTTTTTTAAATTGTTTATGATTTATTCATGATGGATCAATTTTTTTCAGGAACGCAAAAGAATTAGACGATCGGGTTTCTAATAAGCAGCGTTGGACGTCATTGTTTTTACGAAAAGACATTCAGGAACGATTCTGATATCATTATGATGCTTGAATATTAGACGACGTATCGCGGTTAATGCATACGTTAGGAGAAAAACTTGTGCAGGAAGTCTAATGCGACTAATTTTAATAAAATGACATTCAGGAACGATTCTGACATCATTATGACAAGTGAATGTTTCACGGTTAATGTGCACAAATGTGCTTTTTCCAGATGAGGGTTGCTGTGACTTTTATTCGAACCTGGAACATCGATTATGGATGTCACTTTATTAAATTTCCTGCAGTTATGTTGTTATTTCTGCTTGAGTCTGCAAAAATGGGCAGTTAATTCGGTTGGCAGCTGAAACAGACCAGGTGTTGGGGTGGTACCATACCATCTTGTATGGTCTGCAAGCTTGCCTCATCCATTACAAGGAAAGGCAGTTGGTGCAATAAAGTTGCAGACATTCAGTCACCAATTGAAAGTTGTTAATGGTTGTGTGAATTTGAAAAATGTTGAATGCAAACAGCTTAATTGGTGAAATCCACATTGTGCAAACAAGTTTGGAAATAGTGTGTTGGGTTTATGAGTAGAATTCATTTCTCTCTGGAATTGGTGTTGACAGATTTAGCCTTATAAACGAGATAATTATCATAGCTATTTCTAGTTCATCAGCAGAAAATGAAATTCTCTTTGCCTCTGGGACATCCAACAGTGTTTCCAGATAATGCAGGTACAGCAAGGCAGCTATATGCAAAATCACACAATGAATCATGCATTAAATGAGCACTTTAAGTACACTCACCTCAAACTGAAAATTTACATTTTCTAATGCAATAATTACATTTAATTGAAACTGGAAATTCTTAGACTTCTCTTAGACAATGGAGTTCAATAACTTTCCTTGATATTCACCCTTAAGCAATAAAAGTGTCAGAAACTGGCAACTGCTTTTTTTTCTCTTTCCCTCTCCCTAACCATCCTCCCTCAAAATAATGGCATGGTATTCTGCCATGATCTTGATTTATTCCCACAAACAGTTTCTTTTTGTGTTTGTGCACCATCACATATCTGTGTTCTTTATGGCCAATTCATGCACTGTTAATGTTTACTTGACTCTCTTCCCTTTAAAAATCTTTATTAATATAACTGGAATTATTTACTTTATGGATTGACCTTGTTGGCTAAGTGCTCGGCACTCTTACGTTCTGATATCAAAACCTGCAGGTTCAAAATAGGCAGGGGAAATTGGGTATTTTTCCCTCATTTGTTGTTTTTTTCTTTTTTTACTGGAAATTTAAAGCTGAAGTATGAAAGCCATACCTGATGCTGCTCGACTTCGGGGATCGGATGATAAAAGTTTGCGCGTAACCGAAACCGCGAATGTGTCGCGATGAGGATGGGAAAAGTTAATCACGCATCGCAAATAACTTGAAGTAATTAAGGTATGGCTGCAATTGGTTTTGATAATGATGGTATCATGTACAAATGACTTTGGTTTTCCCTAATAGCTAAATACAAGGCACTTGTTCCATTGATTCATGATTCATTAATTACATTTTACCACAAATGAGGTATTGCTTTCATTGCAATGGGACTATGCACAGTGGGAAAGTGAATTGGTTTTGTTAATTGAGAATTTTATACTTTGCAAACTTAGAACGTGGGGGAATATAAGAGAACTGCAAAGTGGCTGTGTTGACATCAGCTTTTATCACTGTGGTTTCCAAAATCAACAATCTACTATAGTAGTCCTTAATCTGTGTGTAGAATCTTGAGCAGTTTCTTGAAAATGCACTTACAGTCTGATAGAAAACATTGTGATAAACAAAAGTAATTTCATTTCCTGGTGATGTAGGTTTACATTTGAGGATAAAAAACTGATTGGTTGATTTCGAAGGAATACAGAACTAAAGACAAAATTGAAAAACCAAAATTACATCAAACAAAAATTTAAAATATCAAATGTGATTAACTTTTTTAATGCTATTTTAACTTAATACTTCCTATTTAAGGTGTTCTGTTTTTGTGCAGTTTTTCTCTATACGATATTCTTTGGAACATATCCACAGTGTAAAAACAGAATTAGATGTAAAGCAGGATATCGGTAAGGTTGAAAACCATTCTAAAATATTTTTTTGTTGTTTTTACGCGCAGACATTGAAGGGCGATGGAACGGACCGTTCTGCTTCATCCAAGCAGCGGACACTCAGTTCGGCATGATCGAATCTTACTTGGAGAAGAAAGAAAATCCAGGCTGGGACAAGGAAGTCGCCTTGACTCGCAAAGCTATTCGAACAGCCAATGAGATGCAACCCCGGCCTAAGTTCTTTGTTGTTTGTGGAGACTTGCTTGATGCCTTTCCGGGTAAGTCAATAGTGGGAGAGAAAAGAAAAAGGAGGAAAAAAGTTGGATTTGAGAAAGACCTCTAGCAGGGATCACTTTTCAATTTGTGTTGAGAAAATGGAGAGCTCTTTCTTTCTTTTTAAGGTTTGATTTTTGCAGCAAGGCAGGTTGAAAACTGTCATTTGCAGTTTTTGAATGTGTACATTTAAAGGTATGAAATTGCCAAGTAAAAATTGAAATTGGATTTTGAAGGTAAGGCTGCTGCCTGCATAGGGCAATAACCTTCTTTCAAGTGCTTGTATGCAAATAGTTGTCTGCAGTGAGCTGGTGAAATATGATTTTTCCAAGAAAATTATAAAACACAAAGAAAGAAGAAAGGAAGAAAAAATGTGATATGATGCAATAATTTACATTTATATATTAAAGGTGAATAAAGGTTTGACGTTGACAAAAACGTCAACTTTAGGCTTAAATTGGGACATGATGGTTTGAGAAAATTATTAAATTTACTGTGTTAGTCGAGGGAGGAGGAGAAATTGCTTAAGGTCACAAGCTGCAACGATTGCCATATGTGACCTGTCACAAAACAAAAAATGTTACACAATTCAAAATATTTATACCAATCTTAATTTTATCACCGTTTAATAACTCATACAAAAACAAAATCCTCCAAATGGAATCGGGGACAACCAACGAAACAAAAACCAAGTACCCAGGGGAACCACGAGGAGGTAGAGAGTTTGATTTGCCTCTCTCCTCACGCTCAAAACTAACAATTAATTCAGTCGAAGTACACTGAAATTTAGTTTTAAGAAATACACTCGGCAAAAAGGTAATTACTTAACGATTATTTTGAGTAATTGTGCTTGGTCAGCTTTGACTTTGTACTTGAAGACCCTTAAGTACCTTTCCTTTTTCATTCTCCGGTATTATATTCTCGTTGACCAAAGGCACGGTTCCCACGACACACGTGTGGCCAATTGGAAGAGCAAGCAAAGTGCTGACCAAGCGCGCTGACTTCATTCCAATACGTTTGTCATTAAGGTTACCTCACGCTTTTACACTCAAGAGTTGTTCAGATTGCCTGAACTTTTAAGGAACTTGCTGGTTCTGCTTTCTCCTTCTCTTCACTTTTATTGCACTTAACATATACTCAAGTGGAATGCATCATTGGGTGACTAACAGTTTAAAGCCAAGTCCTTAAACCATGAAACAATACTTCACTTTCTTCTTCAATATTTTTGAGTGATTAATGGGGAATCTTTTTTTGACCCATAACACTTGGACAAGAAACATTGACCCCAGGAGACTGAGGGTTCATGCCACTGAAAGTTTAATGCTTTTAATAATTTAATATTACTAAGATAAAATAATGAAATTATTGGAATAAATAATTTGTGGAGCTGTAGGAAATTTTGTAAGGAACTTGAGTACTTGGAAGCAGCAGGTTGGTTCAATATGCTTTCTAGTGCCTACTGGAAGAATGCAGAGGTTGGAGTTCTTAAGAGGAATACATGAGTAAACATAAGCTTGCGGGTATAAATTCATTGATCCAAATGATGAAAGGTCTTTATGTCCTTCGATGTTGCCCAGAGTGGCAAAATTTCCAGGAGTACTAGGCCCCTGGCGTCGGTGTTTAGCCATTGTAGCAGAAATTAGTCTGACGTTAAATAAGATACCTATCTATCTATCCTTCGATGTTGACAAGAAGAGGAAATGAAAAGCCGGACCAATTTACCTAGGTAGTTTGTACCTTAGTGTTGCTACTTTTGTTATTGTTAAGCTGGATTCACACTTGTGGTAGAAGTTGCAGTAAGAGAAAGTAAGCTGCATTGTGGATATAAAGTAAAGCTAGGTTCACACTTGTGCTCGCACTTGAAGTTAAAAAGAGAAGTAAGGAGAAGTTAACCGCAGATGTGAACAAAATGTGAACCAAGATTTAGAATAGTGTTGTATGAGTAGTAAGAGAAATAAGAAAAAAATTGTACATTCTTAACGAAAAAGAGCTTGCGGGTATAAATTCATCGATCTAAATGATGAAAAGTCTTTATGTCCTTCCATGTTGACAAGAAGAGGAAATGAAAAGCCGGACCAATTTACCTAGGTGTTACTTTGTACCTTACCTAGTGTTGCTACTTTTGTTATTGTTGAGGTTCAAAGGTACAAAAGACATTCATAGAGCGAAATCTTGTGAAGTCTTTCTCATACAATCGGATTGCGTCAAGTTTAGCGTTATTGGGAGGGGCTTAATTTCCTGCCAAATTCACTTCAATCAATTACGTGTCATTATAGGTTTTGATAGACGAATGGGTGACTTTATGTGACCTTTTGGTGGGAAATTAAGCCCCTCCCAATAACGCTAACTGTATTTGACACTCTTGGTGATCTCCGCTAGAGGGTGTCTTTTCTTACGATGTCAGAAGTCAGTTTTGCAATTAGAATGCAGGTGTTCTATTAAGGCTAGTTCACACTAGGCGGAATTTTGGGACGGAATTTTTAAGAATTCCGTCCAAGTTGGGCGGAATGCCCATGGTGGTGGTTCACACTGAACGGAAATAAAATATTTCTATTTTCCGACTGTGAAACTCCGTTCACAACCGGAAATGACGTCATTTTGGCTGAAAAATACAACGGAAAATTAGAAATTCCGTCGTAATTCCGCCAAGTGTGAACTAGCCTTCAAACATTTATTGTATTAATTGATGACTCGGATGTCTTGAGCATTGTGGACAATGGCGGTTTTGCTATCAATTGTTGCAAAGACTAGGATTTGTTCTTTACAATGGTTTCAAGGGAGTTGTGTTGAGAGGAACTTAGGCTTGTAATCACCAGATTTCCACTGATCCATTGATGTAGAGGATTAATACACTGATATTGAACATCTGTATTCTTAAAGAGTAACAATGGGTGATGAGTAAATTCTGAAGAAATTTATTGAAATTTTCTAACCGTTCAACTTTAACCTGTGATCAATGATTGGATTCTTGAAATTACTGGCATAAGTTCCTACATCCAGTTTCCACAAATCGTTATTACTATTGGATTAAAGCTCATACATCGCGAATTTAATAAATCCCGTTGACATTTTTCTAATTCTATTCGCGAAATGAGAATTTATTATTGTTTTTAAATTCAAATTGGAAAAAACTGTATGGAATTCTCGTGTTTTTTCAGCCGAACAACCAGATTTGAGAAGCGAACAGGAACACGATTTCAAAGCTGTTTTCAGCCAACTCAGTTCCGAAATCCCTCTGGTGTGTGTGTGCGGCAACCACGACATAGGCAACACTCCAAGTCGCCAAACAGTCTCCGCCTATCGATCTTCTTTTGGCGACGACTTCTTCTCCTTTTGGGTGGGAGGAGTTTTCTTTATTGTCCTCAACTCACAATACTATTGGGATTCAAGTGAGGTAAGTGCACTATTAAAAAAACGTGGCAAGCGAATGAAAAAAGTAAACTCGAGCAAATAAGGCCATTATTCATTCGTCGAATTCGAATTTCAATTAGCAAAAACGAAACTGCTGGAAGGAAACGATTTAAAAAATATAATTGACTTATAAAAGTCATAAGCGCGAAAGTTTTTTGTTGCTTTATTTATTTATGTCTTTGGATTTTTGTTTAATAGTGCTATAATTTTACTACAACTGAATAAATGTTTCTCTGATTATTTTTTATCTGTGATCAGTAATGGCGATGCTACTGATTAAAAGTAGCGCGCTACGCTAACGCCAATAATCTTTATAAAATGAAAAATTCGCTACCGCTGACGCTAGCTAATGATTTAAGTAGCTAATTTCCGCTTAAAATTGCTAATTTGCATACTGTTTGGATGGAGTGCGTCAAGGTTATGTTGTTTAGCGGTACGAACAAACGATTCCTTTGTTTAAACGCGTCCTATATTTGATAAAGTATGCGACATATTTCTTTAATTGAATTTGCAAGCGAATCTTGCATTTTCCGTAATTCCTTCTGTTCGGAATTATTACCGACAAGGATCGATAAGCGACGGAAGCGCATCGATTTAATAGCAGACATGCTGTGGGAAATGAGCGAATTGAAATTGCTTTTGAAAAAGTTTCTGTAGAATAATGTTTTTCTATGAATAACTATTATTGATTTAAGGAGAAATGTATTTGATTTAGTTAGATGTGAGATTTATTGGCAAATTTCCCAATATTCTTATTAGAAAAGTACTAAAAGACCAGTGACCTTCCATCTGCTTTAAGATGTGGTTTCTCTCTTTTTTCCGGTTTAATTAAAAATTACTTTGACTAAAAAAATTTTTTTTCATATTTTTATTGTCAGTAGAATGAGGCAATCCAAGAAAATCCCAGTCTAGTTATCACATTAAAAGCATATAATGGCTGTTTTATAGCAATTAGGAGAAAATTTAACTGCAAAAGCTGTTTTTGGAGGAAGTGCAGCCCAAAGATGGCCGAAGAATTTGAAAAAATCCAGTTTTTGTCAGTTTTTGATTTTCATTCCTAAATTACTCAATATTCCTATAGAATGCAGAGGCAATAACAATATTAATGGCTACTTGTTTGGAAGAAATGAGTAAATTCTAAATCCATTATTTTCAGTTAATTTGAAACAACTAAGTAGAAAAACACATTGCACGAACAATTTACTTCTCATTTTCTATAAAACCAAACTTGTAATTTAATCAACTAGAAACCAAATAGAGAATAATGAACCAGCATTATTACATAGCAAAGAATAATAAAACTTTATGGTTTTCAAGTTAAGTTTTGCTCAATTTTACAATATTAGAAAATTTTGAAATGTATATTTTACTTACTCACTTTGCATCATAAAAATTGTTATCTTTTGTGTGTGCCTCCAAAACTTGCAAGTGATGAAATTACATTTAAATGTCATAACCTGCAACCATAACTTACTCCATCCACCACTTCTTGCAATGATTTCATAGAAATGTGAACCTATTATATGGTTCTGGCTCTGCTTGTGACTGGAATTTTTATCAGCTGAAATTGCAAATGTCTACAACCACCTTTTTCACTCATAACATCAACCATTCTGAGATAAAAATAATTGAAGGCACCAATTTCCAAATGAAAAATACATTGACAAAAGCCTAATTTCATCTTTTTTATTGATTTACTGCTAAAATTGAAAAAACAAAGCAGTAAATCAATGTCAACAAGGCAGAAAACAGAGTTCCACAGACTATATATAAGTATAATATATATGATTGAATTGTGAAAGCAGAGATGTAGGATTATGAAGATATTTTGGTCTTTTGGGAGATAAGGGAAAGGCACTGAGGGTGATATAAGAGAGGGAATAGAAGAGAAGACATGTTTGGGGAAGTATATCAGTAGTTGTGGATGGCTTTGGATGTTACCTGGAGCTTGTGACTTGTGTGAGCAGACTGCCAAATAGGAAAATGTTTATGAGTATCTTTTATCTGTCAGTGGTTATTTTTCAAAAAGTTTTATCACAAGAGTTCTTTCAAGTACAGAGCTCAAATATAAGGATGCTTTAATAATGTTGGTTTTGTAGTTGAAAATTTATTTATTTATTTATTCCTATTTATTTTGGGAGTAAGCAAAAGACATGTAATGAAAGTCAAAGTTTTGTAGTTAATTATGCATTAGTCTGGGGAAGAAAGTTTTGTTTGCTAACATCTTAAGGGCATTAGCAAGTTGGGCAATCACAGTGATAATAATAAAATTATACACTTTGGGTGAGGAAAGTATTTACATGCAAGATGGAAATTTCTTTTTTTTATACTTGTAATGTCTCACAAAAAGTGTTTGCTCATCAACATTTTGTTAAGGGGGTGAAATTACTCAGTTATGTTGAATAACATTAGTTTGAATCACTATGTGCTGTTAGAATTTGGTTTTGCTTGCAATTTGTTTATTGTTTGTTATATATTATGTCATTTCTATATCCGTGTATTATGTAATCTATGTAGTGACCTGTGATTGGTTGTTTTCTTACTTTTCCTTACTGCAACTTCAAGTGTGAACCTCGCTTTACAGTTTTCAAAAATATCCCTAAAACAAAATTTGAAAACATTTTGCGAGTTTATATCTTGGAATGCGCTTATCCATCTATTCGGATAACCACTAGCTATGCTTTTACGCGCACTTCCGCAAGTGTGTTGTACAACATTGAATTCAAGTTGGAAGTTATCTCCCAAGCACAAATTCAATTTAAGCTGCAGTATGACGTGAAAGTCAAAAGTGCACTTTACATCATGCTTGTGTTAAGTCGCTTAAGCTTATGCTTGCTGGAAGAGTTAGATTAATTAATTTTTCCTTAATCATTGCACAGTTAAAAGTACAATTAGATTAAAATTTCTCTTTTCACTGTGAGTTAAAGTTAACCTGCATTTTTTCTTGCTATAAAATTTTGCAATAAAACAGCTGTTTTTAAAAAGAAAAGTTGTAAAATACAATTTTAAAATTTAGAAGAGAAAGTTTGGTTAAATGACAACATAAAGTTTTCATTCGTGACACAAAACTGCATGAATGCATTAAAATTTAAATATGAATTAAAAAGAAGGGGAAATGTTTGTATTAAGATCTATTTTTAAAAAAGAAAAAGGAAAAAGTTTAACAACTTCTATGACAAATACAGAAAAAGCAAATTAGGAAGTTGAAGCCATAGTAGCAGGAAATTTTTATTGATCCTTTGGAGAGAAGCAAAAGAACAACAAATTGAAAATTGTCAAGCTTCCCTCTCAAGTTAATGTTTCAGTGAAGCAAAATTATAAAGCCATTTTGTTTCATTTTTAAAATTTTTGATCATAATAGTTTGCGGAGGACAAAACTTGTGTCTTATAACTTATAAATTCCATGTTAAATATATGTTAGATTTATAATTAACGTGAAATTTATAAGTTATAAGACATAAGTTTTGTTCTCCGCAAATTGTCTAAGGAAGTGTTAATTGGTAGAGATTTAGCAGAGCAAAACTTGTAACTTGTAACTTATAAAATTCCGTGTTAATTACTCGTCTAATACAACTTTCTAATTGGAAATTTTATTTTATATTTTATGGCTTACGAGTTACAAAATTAAATCTCCTTGAAGATGACCTTCAAGGTCAAATTAGAGGTCACCGATGGATAGATCACACCAGCCTTCTTATTTGACCCCATTAAAATAATCAATTTATCTTTAACCGTTTCCAATTCGGGTCTCCGAACCTTCGACAAGATAGCTAGGAAACCGGTCAACCGCTAATCTAAACTTTGATTTCTTTGACAGAATAATCGAAGTCTTCACGAATTCAATTACAATAATACTTAAAAGTTCAGGGGTGGTATTCACAAAAACTAGCCTAAGTTTTTGCATAAGTCAAAACTTAAGAATTTTGTACGCAAAATCTTAAGTAAACTCATTGTTGTATTCTTGCTTAAGTATTTGCGTAAGTAAAATTTTCTATGGGAAAAAAACAATTGTTAGGAAAATGCTTAAGTAACCTATTTTTTTAACTTAGGAATTTGCGTAGGAATTCTTTTGTGAATTCCAATTTTTGCTTAGCATTAACTTCCGTCAAAAAATGATCGTAAGTAGTGTTTGTGAATACCAGCCCAGGTCACATAATTAAAAGCAAGTTCACATTACAAAACCCCATTTACGTCCTAGTGACAACTATAAAGAAATTTGCAAGCGAAGACTTGTTATCTCAACTTTAAGATGCTGTTAAAGCTATTTACAAACCCAAGATATTAGGGTATTGTGTTGCTTAATGTGTTTAGAAACATCCTTTGCAGTACAAAGAGATAATAATGAGTTTGGATATAATAAATGATAAGAATTTAAGCCGCTGAAAAAATTTGATAAATGTTTATGAGTCAGATCAAAGACATGGGAGAAAAAAGTTAATTTAATTATTTAAGTGACATTTATATATGTTGCTTATAACTTGCTTTGATTACTCCTCTGTCATGTATTTAGGCAGACAAATGATGTCGTTACATTGTTTGGTAATAGCTCTTGTTTTCTACGTAGGCAAAAGCCGCTCAACTCAGAAATTGGAGCAATTTCTTTTAATTACACAAGTCTCTTCCACCCATAAGTTGTGGCTCGCTTGAGCTGTTTTCATGTTATTTTTCATCACACTAATTACTTTGCTACATAATCACTCTTTTAATGATTTTTAGGTTAGGGAAATAAATTTTCAAAATGGCTGTGCAGTTAAAAAGTTGGAAAAAAGTCATTTTTCTTTTTAATTTAGAATATCTCAAGGCAATGTTTGTGTTATTTTTCTTTTATTATTTTTTTAAAATGGAAATGTAAATTGAATTGTGGGGAAATTGAATGGGTTTTTTAAAAGGGGAAGTTGGAATTCAATTTCTTGCATTTGTTAAGGTGAAAAGTCAAGGTAGGTATTCCAAATTGGATTTTTTAAGTGTTGGATGCTGGTGATGGTGATTAATTGGCTATAAAATTAATTATTTAATCAAATTTTGAGTTTGAAGTATCTAAAATAATAAATAAGCAAATTTCAGTTTAATTTAAAGCCAAACTGGCAATTTATTTTGGAATTTTAATGGAATTGATTCCTAAATCACAAATAATGACTTTCAAGAAATGTGACTGATGATTTAAATAGTGCTGGGATTTTATTTATCACTGATCAGGAAAATGGATCATCAATTTCAATGACCAAAGCTGCCACTTCAATTATATTAGGACAGGAGCTGGATAGAAATTGAATGACCTTTTTTTATTTTTCACTTTAATCCAACTATTTGTACAGCTGTAACGTCCACCACTTCTTCTCTCACATAGACACATACATTCAATCTGTGGCTATGTTTCTACCAAGTTACAAGTAGTCTTGCTCGAACATGACTAGAATAAGTAATCCATAAGTAAGATTTAATATAAATAAACTTTATAATTTTTTGTTATACGCTTCTGTTTGTGTGTTGGTAAGTTGGTAGCTTGGTACTGAGTTTTCGCTAAGAAAGTCCATTTGGTCACTTTCTGTACTAAAAACACTGTAACACTGTAACGCGCAATCCTGATAATCGAGTTTTCCTCGAGTAAGTTTACGCCATGCGTCAACTCTGAGAACGGGATAAATAATAAACGGCGATTATAAAATATTCTACGCGACAACGGCGAAGAAAAGTGTGTCGGCTCCGAGACCCTAAATCCGGCCCGCATCCATCTTTAATTTTATTTGAGCCAGACTGACTCACTTTTTGATATAGTCCATTATGCATTGCACAAAGTCTGGGGTCACATAAACAACAGCAGAAAGCAAACAAGTCATGTTTTTAATTACAAGTTGATTTATTATGTGGAGTAATTCAAATTAAAGAGCAGCCAAAGGGCAAATTGTTGCAATTTGATGCCTGGAATGTGACAATGGATTAAGCTATTGGCAGTTCAAAGTTCCTGTAAAAGGTTTTCGATGATTTCGCTTTAAGAAGAACGTTTGTGCCTTTCTCTGGAACAATGAACTTTTCCTCTTCAAATATAAAAGAGAGAGGCCAAGACCTACAGGAAGCCATTTACCCACATTCGCCAAGGGAGGGCAAAGAAGTCACAGTGAGTGTGATGGAAATGTAGCAAACTACACAACAGTCGTGAAGTGTAGAAAAAAGTTGCCTCCAGGCACCAGCTACAAACCATGAATCCTATTTCTTTCTTTTCACTATGCAATAAGTCTTTTAAGCATCTGTTTGTTGCCACTGTGCACAAATGGCTTTGTCCAGTGATAGGATTTTCTTTTTTCATTTATGATGTTAAAGATATTTTGAGCTTAAAGTTTATTAGGTTTATTACTTTTTCGGTAGATTAAGCGAAAACTGAAAAAACCCGTAATGGGATTTGAAAAATTCATTAACCGTAACCGAAACTAGAACGATTAAAAATTTCAGTTAATTATTGTCAAACTTCACACACCAGTTTTTTTTAAGTATTTTGGCTGATTTTGTAGATTTTTTACAGATTTTCTACAGTTTTATTTGAAAATCTATAGATTTTCTTCAAAATCTGTAGAAAAACTTCAAAAAACTGCAAATCGGCCAAACAAAAAAACAGAAAATTTGTAGATCAGTTTGTTCAATTTTTAATTTTAACTCGCGAAAGAACAGTTCCGCTTTCAGGAACAAAGGTATGTCAACAATAACTTGATTAACTCAAATTTCCATTTTCATTGACTCCACTTAATCCCCATACATTTTCCACACCCCTTGGCATTCATATTAATAAGGCTTTTACTAAATTTGTAAGGGAAATGACTTTTTTGTCCATTTTAGAGAAGTTTCATTTGATTCCATTGGGTGAAAAATATTTTCTGCTTTTTTTATTTCAATTTCATATCTTTTTTCCTCCTGCATCCATCCCTGACAGCATAAAATTTCGTTCTCAACTCTTTTCTTTGTCGATTTTAATTTTCCACCTGCCTGATTCTCCCAAAACCAGTTTGCTTCAAAATTGGAACAAGTCCAAGGAAGGAATATATGAAAGAAGCAAGCAAACAGCTTATCCACTTACACAAGAGAGAAAAGAGAGGATATAATGTTTTTTTTCCTTCAGGGTAATAATATGTATGTTTGTGGTAATAACCCATGGCAACTCAAAGACTCATTTCATTGTTTATTAAAGTCTATTTTGTTTAGTTTTTGATTTGATTGACTCAAAGACCCTTAAAGTTGGGAAATTCACTTTATTCAGTGACATTGGACAGTTACATGACTCTGGTCTTGAGATTGAGGTTGTAATCTGAGTGGATGTGTAGTTCTTTTTGTAGAATTGAATGTGAAGGATTACTCTTGGGGAGAAAGTTTCAAGTGAGCAGTTTAATCAATCTCTGAGGAAATGATGTTATTTGTCCCCTCCTGAAAAAAGTATTAGTTTGGGGAGAGTCAATTTCATTCTTGGTTTTATAGTTTTCATATAAAAAATGATGTTTATTGTTTTTATTTATAGGTTCCTGAATTGGCTCAAGAACAAGATATTTGGTTAGAAGGCCAGTTGAAAGTGGCTGAGAGAGCAAAGCATGCTGTTATTTTCCAACATATCCCATGGTTTGTGGAGGATCCCGAAGAACCGAAGCATCCGTACTTCAATATTGATTTGCCGATCCGGCGAAAAATGCTGGATAAGTTCAAAGATGCAGGTAAATAAGATTAATAGAGAGTTTGCGGAGAACAAAACTTATATGTCTTATAACTTATAAATTCCATGTTAAATATAAGTTCGATTTATAATTAACAAGGAATTTATAAGTTATAAGACTTAAGTTTTGTTCTCCGCAAACTCTCTATTGTAAAGGGTTTTGATGACTTATCTTTAGAGATAAGAACTTAATATTCTCATCGATTTGGTTTTGCTTACTTTTGAAATATTTTGATGGGAAATAAGTCCAAGAATTGAATGTGTGGTTCCAATGTCCTTGTGGTTGGTTGAAAATATTCATTGAATATTAAGTTGGTGTGTGATTTCTGAGAATTCCTTTAAGATTCTAAAATTGTCAGTATTTAAATTTTCAGCGAGTTAATGTGAGATTAAATCAAATGGCCTCAAATTATACATACAGTCGGACCCGCGAGTAGCGACCTCGGCTGTAGCGTCAACCCGCTTATAGCGACACTTGGTGCGGTCCGGCCAAAATGTAGGGGTTTTAACGAATTCGGTTGTAGCGTCAATTTCAGCTTGGTCCCTTGGTTGACGCTACTCGCGGGTCCGACTGTACAAGTAATATAGATAGTATTTATTGAAAAGGAAAGTAAAGAAGTAATTTCTATGCATTATTATCCTAGCAGTATACTCAAACCTTATAAGTCTCTGAGATATCATCTAAGCTTAATATCTTGGCTACATGTGAGACAGAATATATTTCTTATATTTGAACATGAATTATACTTCGTCAGAAATGCATGCAACACTCATTATAGTCTCGGTTAATCTGACTTTGAGCCTACATGACTAGACTTAGTTTATTAGGTTTTTATTATCTTTGTTAGAAAACTGAGTTTTCCTGGTTTTTGCACCTTTGCTCTTCCAATGCTGTGCCACCAAGGTGACTTAGTATTGTAACAAAGTGAATAAGGTCAGAGCTTGATTCTTGGGGTTAGGAGCTTTCCATTTCTCACTCTGGAATTAAAAGGTAGAACCATTTAACCCCAAGAAGAGAGAGTTAGGTGGGCCTAACTTGCCGTAGACGGTTAGCTGCTGCCCAGGTACTTGGATCTTCTACTGGGAGGTCTATATGGACAGTTTGCTCTCCAGTTCCTTTAGGGTTAACCATTTAGCCCTTCGTAGGCCGTGGGCCCCTCTACCATACTAATCCTTTGACGCCAGCTAACCAAGATGTCGCTTAAAAACTTGCAGCCTCTGAAAAGTTTTACTTTATTTTTTTTGTTCTCAAGTTTATTATTAGTTTAAGCCGCCTTAGGTATACTTGCTTAGCCTTTTAGTGCATGCCATTCCAAGCACATTTGGATGTTTCAAAAAGGTATAGTGAATGCATTATTATGAATAAATCAGTGTAGTTTTAAGTCACTCAAGGAATAGGAGCTCTCTTTCTTTCTCCTTTTCTGTCTTTCTGCTTTAGGATTCTTTTCACCTGATTAGGCCAAAAACATTCTTACTGATGGTGAAAAGTTATAATTTTTGTAAACAAACATGTCTGAAATTGACTTAACAATTTCAGCTTTAAGTTTTTAAGTAATTTCCAATGAGTAAATAAGAAAAAGTGGTAAACAATGCCAAATGTTTAAAACACTATTTCCCTTTAAGCAATTGAATGAAATATAAAATGACATTTTCTTTTGTTGACTAACTTTCTGAGGATTAAAGAAACAACACAACTGGAATGCAATTAATAATTTACACTGGCTGAAATAAATTTTAAAACCAGATAATAAAAGTGGGAAAGGAAGAAACATTTCAGTTTAAAAATTCAATGCATTCTTGATTGCGAATCTTACCGAGCTTTTCAGGTCCTGTAAAATATGAATAAAGCACAGATGTTACCATCAATAAGAAAATAACTTGCATTGATTTTCGATAGGAAATTCACTTTTTTTCAACTAAGAATTTTTCTTTCACATTTTTTCCTTTTTTTAATTTGAACTTGCTTTACAATTCTGGCTGGAATTGATTTCTTTCAAGCAGATCAGCCAACACAAATGGTTAGGTGATAAAAATTAGCACAATTATTTTTTTTTACTTCTGGTGGAGGGTTATAGGCAGCTGATGGCAGTTGTAGTAGTTGGGAGCAGAAGGAATGGAAATTTTTATGATGCCGCATAAAACTGGGACCTATTCTTAACGATGTGTTAACACAAGGTACTGTGATTTTAACTGGAGGTGTGTGGATTACCAATTGGTTTGGGAGTTAGTGAGGAATGCGGGACTGGGTGCAGTTCCACAGTTATGGACAGAATTATACAAGTACGATGTCTTTGAAATTATACTATCTTGTTCAGTAGAAGGAATGCTATAATCTGACGTTTCAGCTCATTTGACTCAACTACTTCTTAATGCTGCAGTTCCACAGTTATGGACAGGTGTTACAGAGTGGTGTTGTTGGGGTGTGGGAAATTGATTTGCTGGTTCAAAAACAGAATCATAAGCTATGTGATTGAGTAAAGATCGAATTCTTGCAACGTAGTGAAGACATAGACCAATCCTTCGTAAAAATAAGGGCGATTCATCCATTTTCCCGCATACAAACTGACTGCAGGAGAAGATAGTAGTATATTTACTTTTTTTCTTCATGTATATTTTATTTAATTGATTTCTTTGTTCTTTTAGATCATTGAATTATTGTTTTGTTATAAGTTATTGTACTTTGAATGTACTTTTTTGTCAATCTTGCAGTTTAAAGTGGGGGTTTGAGTGAGTTGAGTGGGGATTTTGGTGAATTTTTATTGAATTTTGTGAAATGTGAGAATATTTGCACATGGTTTCTGGGTTGGTGTGTTTGGATGAGTTGTTTCATGGAATTTTCTTTGAGATAAAGGGATTTGTAGTTGTGATGAGGTGGGCAAGAAAGGATTTTGTGGAGATTTAGTGAATCTTTTGAATTTTAGTGTGAAGCATTGATGAATTTTATTTGCAATTTTATTGGATTTTTGTTGAATTTTATTGGATTTTGATGAATTTTTTGAATTCTATTGGGTTTTGGTGAATTTTCATTGAAAGTGCATTTGTTTACTGCATGTTGTTGACTTCCACTAAATTCTAATCCGACCACTGAATTTTGTTGCCTTAAATGAATTACCATTGACTTCAGTTGAATTCCTCTTCCAAAATTGAATTCTCACTCACCATTTCCCCTTTCATCACATTTCCAAGGGAAAGCAATCGATGATTTGAAATAAATTCAGTAATTTCTCTACTGACTACTACTGGACATGACTGAGCCGTGACTTGTGTAATTCAATTTGCAAGACAGGTCCGTAGAACGAAAAGGATGTCTCGCCCTTAAATCTCCAAGTGCATCTTCTGGCCAAATGCCAACTCATTTCGTCACATGAAAGGAGGAAGAGACACTGTGAGTGGGTGGATGAAAGTGTCCTGCTCTATTCATTGATGACTTATTGGATTGGACAATTCTTTGGGGATTTTATGTCTTCCATCTTTGAAGTACATCCAAGGGAAAAGTGTGAAAAATACAACAAATGTCAACTTCATGAGACAAGCTTTGCTTCATAAAGTTGCACATTTTATCTTAGTTTAAACTTTGAAAGTAAAAAAAAATCAATATCTTTTCGCTTGACCGTGAAAACACTCGAACACCATTTATAATATTACTTTTATTGCTTGTAGGTGGTGAAAGATATCCTTTGCAACCTCAGCAGTACATGATATTCATGCGTTGGCACAATCGATGACTATTACGTATAGAATAACACATCACTCTAAAACATGCAAATGGTTTAAATTATCTCGAAAGGGTGGCCGTTTCTTCGCAGTTGCCTTTTACACCCCACGTCTGCACGATAAAAAATATCACAAAGTCTAAGATACATAAAAACATGAGAAATGTTAGAATATCTAATGAATCTTAAAACGAATGTCAAAGATTTTTCTGTTATATGACAAAAGTTCTAAAACTCGCCACCAGGGAAAATGTCCCTCTAGTGGCCAAACACAGAACTAAAATCCCTATAACCCCTCCTTTAATATTTTGAAAAATAAATATTTAACATTTCTTGCATAGATTTCTTCTTTCTTATTGGAAAGCACCCTAACTAAAGGTATGTGCCGCCATGTCTAAGGCAAACCAGCTGGGTTTTGGGGGAATTTTCGGCTGTTAGCTGCAACTCTCATTTGGCTAATAAATTTATTAGTTTTCACTAATTTTATTGTCTATTTTTGACTTGAGCAAATAAAAGTGATTAAAATTATAACATTGTGCATTTTAGGTTAGTTTTTTGTTGTTTTTGCTGACTAGTCAGCTAACTGAATTTTTAATCAGCTACAAATGGTTATGCCGGCTTCGCCAGCAGCCAGAAACACTATTAATTAAACTAGCCATAGCCAGCCGCTAACTATTATTTGTTAAGCTAATGTACTAGCAGTCAGTCAAAACTAGTCAGTGCCTTTCTCTCATCCTAACATCAAATACCTTATAATTCATTTCTAATGCATCCAAAACCTTTCTCTTTGCTTTCCCCAAAACCCGAGTCAAGGGCCACTTTGCTTTGATGAGAGTGTCATATAGCAACTAGAGACGGGAAAGGTGCAATAACAAGAACCTATAGTATCATTCTCTTTATTGGTTTGGCATGAAATAGAACCAAATCAAAAGAAACAGCAACCCAGTGTCTATAATTTTTTTCTTTCCATCTCTAATGCCACCATCAGAGGTGGAAAAGCTTTTTCCGGGTGACAGCAACGATCGAAGTGCCCATTGTGAATAAGAGTGGCGAGGAAACAAGAAAACACTGTTGGCCTCAAATCCTATTTGGTAATGATGGCCATCTTGGTTTTACAAGAAGTTATTATTTGGAATTTCTAAAAGAAATAAATAAAATGTTAGAATTATTCGTTCGATAAATCGGATTGGAATTTTCTTCTTCTTTTTCTTCTTTTTTTTGGAGTTGTTTGCTTCAAAGTCATCTCACATTTGAAGGGAGAGGGAAATCCATGCATGGAGCGAACGTCAAAATATCATTATGACTATTCGTAAGTTGAAATCGAGCCGTTAGAGAGGTAGCGAGAAGTCGTTCTCCGCCAAACAAAAGTCCAATCTTGGGCTTGCATAGAGAAAGAAGTATAAAATTTTAATATCGGGTCTCAGAATTGCATTGGCAATTGAGTTTGCCAAGGTTGTGGAGTTCTATTTGCCCTTTTCTTTCTATTTCGACTACACGTTGCAAAGGTTTATTTCATGGAGTGGAGTTTTATGGGGAAAACATCACAGGGGTTGATTAAATAATTTGCTTTAAAATAAAAAATTAAAAAAGGAGAAAAAGTGAAGTTTGCTTAAACTTAAATTACTAAGTTTATTGTAAATGGATTATGTAAAGTTAAGCTAAATTAATGGATGATAATAAGTTTTTTTTAATGTTAGTAAATATTTCTGGTCAAAAGACTTTCTAGACACTTTGTATAGTTTAAGCCTACATGACTAGCTTAGTTTTTTATATTTACTAGCTGATTAACTCGGCTTCGCTCGGGATTCGAAAACGTATGTAATAGGAATTAAAAATTCAAAATATTTAAAAATTGTTTTAATGGAACTATTTTTGGAACTTTTTTTTTGGAATATTTTTTTGTTATTATAGAGTTTTCTTAGTTGATTTCCTGGTTTTTGTTACCTTTGTTGCCTCTCCAATGCCTTTGGAAACTCTATTTGGACACCTGAGAACAGGAAGAAGATGGTTTGCTCCCCAATTTCTTTAGGGATAACTGTTTAAGCTTTCTTATGCCATAAGCACCGCCAAATCTGTCTGCGCCTCATAACTGACCATATTAATCCTTCGATGCTAAGACCAAAATACAACAAATCAAAATGAAAACGAGGACTTCCTATATTAACACAAAGTCCTCAATTCACCCACTAAACCCTTGGGGTCAATCAATGAAACAAAAACCAA
>JAQIXT010000301.1:0-44954 GCA_034700445.1 Stenotaenia linearis
TATTAACTATAAATTTATGTTCGTGCCATTGATATCTGTTCAATTGTAAGTTAAAAAACAAGCCTAATATCGCTAAATTCGAACACGCCCAATTTGTTTGACTGAAATTACGCAATGCATTGCATTCCACGAATTCTTTTAATTCAAACTTTGTTTCGTGTCATTTAAGTTTACCTTTATTCCTGGTGCACACCTTAAATTTCAACCTCCTTTCCCGTCATATCAAACTTTTCCAAAGAAATGAATTGAGCAGACCGCCATGCTTAAAAAAATCTTTAAACATTTGTATTGCGGCTTGACGTCCGTAGAGGTCGCTGCAAACGCTTACTAATGTTACTAATCAACATTCGATGGATGCTGGGCTGGGTTGTTTGTCAAATTCGTACTCCTAGAATATTCCATCTGTAATATAAGAAAATGCCTTTGTACGAAGGCATTGGACTAGTTAGCGAAAAACACGCGGTCATTCTTGACATTGGGACCGTATATACAAAGTAACGATACGAATTTCCATTGAATTTGAATAGAAATTAAAATTTTCATCATTTCAGGGCTGGTTTTGCTGGAGAAACTGGACCGAGATGCATAATTCCTACAGAGATTCTGTCTGGGAAAACTGGAAAGGTGGTTTAATTAAATAGAAAAATATTTAAATATTTACACGTGTTTATATTGGTACAGATGGTAAAATTAGTTGATATTCATCTACCTGATGATTTGTATACATTTTTGGTCGATTTTGTCCATCATTTATACTTCAAGTATGTTTGAAATTGTTTATTTTGTGTATACAAACATAATTATTTCTCGTATTTAAGGTATTTGTTGGTAAATCCCAAAGATCGAAGAGTAGTTGTCGTCGAATCGGTTCTCAATCCGACTTTGTTAAGAGAAACATTGGCAAAAGTTTTATTTCTGCATTTTGAGGTTTTTACCGAGGAGTTTAAGTTGATTTCCATCCAAATGTTGATAATCTGTTTTTTATGTAGGTTTCTTCTTTGCTGTTCGCACCGTCGCATCTCCTAACCTTGTTCACATTAGGTATTTCGTCTGGATTGGTTTTGGATATGGGATATCGAGAAACGCAGATTTTTCCAATCTACGAAGGAATTTTGTTATTGAATTCCGGTGATACTCTTCCTTTAGCTGCTAAAGCAATTCACAGGTAAAGAAATTTGAACATTTAAACTTGGTGCTAATCAGCTTCAATTTTAGCAATCTCGAAAATCTACTGCTTAATTATGCAAGTGTTCATTTCCACGACAGACAAGTGCCTTTGTCGGAAATGACAGGTTAAAATTTAAATTTTCACAATTTAAATTTTTTAACTCAAATAACATCAAATTTCAGCGTCATTGTCCAATACAATATTACAAGATATAACCGTGAGATTATGCTTTGCAACTTCGTTCCAACGAGGACATCAGTTTCAAGCGGTAAAACGTGCTTCTGCATCCGCCGACAAATTTCCACCGTCCCGACCTCCGACTGACTATCCAATGGACGGTGATAAAGTTTTGCGAATACCCGGATTCGTCACAGAACAGGCAGCAGAAGTCCTATTCGAACTGGACCGCGACATGCAAACAATTGCAACACTTATTGTCGACAGTATCCTGAAAGTATGAAAATTATAGAAATTAATTTTTGAGGTTTATCGAATTTTTTCCACTTTTCAGTGCCCCGTAGATATAAGAAAGACACTCGCAGAAAACATTGTAATAACTGGCGGAACTTCGATGCTTCCCGGATTCAAAGCTCGACTTAAGTCAGAAATTGATCATCTTTTGGATCATAACGAATACAAAGATCGTTTGGCGATTAAAACGTTTAAATTCCATCGAGCACCAGCTAAAGAGAATTACAACTCATGGTTGGGAGGTAGTAAATCAATTTAATTTAAAAAGTTAATGATGTTAATTTAACCTTGTCTTTCAGCTGCCATTTTTGGATCCACAGACGTGTTAACGAGTCGGTCTTTGATTAAGGACGTTTATATAAAACAAGGTTACATTTCTGATTGGACTAATATGAATGAAAATTTAATTTAATGTAATTTAATGAGAAGATACAAGATGTCCAAAAAGTCTGGTTTTTCCCAATTATTTAATATTTGAGGACCGGACTTTTGAGACACTAATTTTTTTTTTTTAATGTTGTATGAACCTACTTTAAAATGAATGACAATGTTGATAATGGACTTGTTCACTTTTACTGAGTTTGAATTTCTTTTTTACAATTCTATGCACTGACAACAAGCGATTAGACAGATTCATCGTTAATTCAATTGTTGAAGCAGTAAAACGTGATCTGGACTTGTTTGTAAAAGCATTGCCAAATTATACAAAAAAACGAGGTCCTGATGCCGAACTTGCCTCGCAGCTTCTTTTGACAAAAGAAGAACTGCTTTATAGTTGCTTCTTATTCTGAAATAATAAAAAATTAGTATTTACTTGACTAAAATCATAAAACTAGTTACATTTGATTTTTGAAAATAGGGATGGCATTATCAGCTGTCAGAATTGTAATGAGCCAAGTAAGCAAACTGGGCACCCAAGTCACATGCACGTCTTCCCACGGCCACAGGAATGATTTTAAAAGAACTAAAATCAAATCTGTTTTCATGTTACACCTGACAACGAAAAAGAAAATGTGAAATTTGAAATTCTTTGGTCAAAAGTTCACCTTGATGTTTCTTGTTTGGCTGGAATCTGCAAATAAAGGGTTGCTTTCATGCTGACACCTTCACGGATGAGTGTTGAAATGAAACGACGATTGCGCTGATATTCAAAGCGACCTGAATCGCAGCGAATTCGTTGAGAAAGCTGTTTGCTGTAATTGATGTTTTTGCTCGTGCTCATATGTTGGAAAGGAACACTTCCCAATATAGAATCGCTTATGGTTAATCTGACAGGTACAGTTGGAGAAACATCATCTCCCATTACAACGTTACTTCTGGAACGTGGGAGATATGTGTGAGAGGCAACTTCCCAAGCAACAACACCTCTATTGAAAAAATAATTTAAAAAATCCTATAGTAATATCAACAATCGAATTATAAAATATAACCTTGGACTATCATCTCTATCCAAATACGAATCGTATCTGCTTGGTAGAGTGTAGTCTTTGAAAGGCACCCATTTGATGAAACTTTTGTTATGGCCATGTGGTGGTTTATTTAACAAATCAATTTCCGAAATTTCTTTTCTACTACGACAACTCGAATCCCCTTCGGATTTTTTACTTCCTGTACACGTTTCTACGCTGTGCTCAGTCATCGTATCGCAATTTGATATATTGGTCTCGCTGTCGGAGATGGAAAAGTCACACTAAAATGAATCGAGAAATTACAATTAATTCACAAGAAAATAAAATTATAATTTACTTGAGGCATGACCAATGTTTTTTCCTCAACTTTACCAAAATCTTGATAACTGAACATTAGTAGATGGTCATCTTCAAATTTACTTTTGATAGTGCTGGCGGAAGTGGGGCCAGTTTTAGAGGATGTTTTCGAAGAATTTAATTCCGATTTACTTCCTCCGAGGTTAATACCATCGTTGATTGCTTGTTGCTCTTCCTTCAGCACTTTATTTTCTTTTTGATCGCCTGAACCCGTATCAACAATGCCGCCAAACACAAATTCCAACCACCTCTTCCAAGTGAAAAAGTCAAGGAAGGAAAGGGTTGCCATAACGAGTACGATGATGATGAGACAAATACTCAACCAAAATAGACATATAGAGCACCAGCTGGACGGGGACAGCATGGTGACTTGAAAAAAAATTTAGAAGAAGATCGGGAGAATGGAATGCCTTTCATTTATAATGTTATTAGGTATGTAGAATATAACAATACTTCCATTAATAAACAATTATGGTCAAATGTTGTATAGTTGCGTCACACTAATTGTAGATTTTAATAACGATTAATAATTTTATTTTATTTTATTGTTTTTTCAGATAGGATTAACTTTAATTCCAGTAAGTAAGAAACCACCAGAATTACTCATATTAATTGAAGGATGCGTTCGATTTGGTAAAACCTAAACAATAATGTTATGATTTTAGATAAACTGATTTATTTTATCTTCTATTAATCCTTACCTGATATTCTCGAAGCCACGTTTCTGTTAGCCACAGTGAAATCGCCTCGCCGGATTCCTTTAGTCTTGTGTAGAGATCAATTAGGCACTAGATATAAAAATGTAAAAAATTAAAAATTAACTTCACCTAATAAATAATTAAATAAGACGTACCTCTTTATACATGCAATAAACAACAAATGGACAAGAAGGTTGCAAGCATGTCATCAATAGTAATGTAGGTTCTATAGGTGAGTATTTGCTAGCTATTATAAAACTGAAAATCAAAAATTTTAACTTAAAATTAACTTTTAATATCTACAAAGTTTTACCCATGAATATTTTTGGAAATTAATAAACTTTTCGCCCTTTCCAGTTGTGCAATTCGAATTTTTTGTCTATTGCTAACATCTGTTGTGACGATCTGTAAAAATCGTTTGCATTTATAGTCTTTTCTTTCTAGTTAAAAATTATGTAAAATTAACCTTTTCATCAGTTTCCATATTTTGTTCACCATCGGGAGAGCTGATTTTGTCTACATTTTTTTGTTCTTCATTTAAAATTTTTTCTACATCATCAATCTTAACACTAAGTAAACAGTTCCTCGTTTCCTCTGAGAAATTGTACAAATTCGTCGCTTGTCTGTAATGTTTATAAAATTAATATACAGATATGAAAAATAATTAACGGTCGTTATGTAAAAATTCAACTTACTGCTGCGGAACGTCCATATCGTGTATTTGAATTATGTTTCCAGATTTTCCTATTCGTTCTAATGCGGCCCCAGCAATAAGGCCCAAACAAGATTCAAACACGATGAAGTTTCCACCAGAATGAATATTGCAAACAGTTAATATTTGTGACAATGTATCGCAACGAAGGTTTCTATTCAGGGAAAAAGTAGACTTGTTTGTAATTTTTTTTAAATTATAAAACAATTATAACTTACAAAATTTTTAAAGGGCCTTGATGACTATACATTTCTATTATAAGTCTTGTAGTTGGTTTGAGGACGAGTAAATTACTTGAATATCTAAACAAATACATTAATAACTTTTTAATTTGTGGTGTTACATTCCTTTGCGTCGTTTCTTTATTCTCTTGAAAAAAAAATTACTTTTTGTGTTTCTTTTTTAAATATTTTTCTTGGGAAAATTCAGTTTTGTCATTAAATGTTTTGCTATTTGCTATTAATTGCTCAACCATTTCCTAAAATACAAACAATTCAATTAATTACATTTTCTTGGTTTTTTTAATTTAATTTTTTTTTTTTAAATTACTTCTCCTGTAACTCCTTGTTTTTTCAATGATTCTATCTCGTCCTTTGTAAGTTTCTGCGATTTTCCATCATCTATAAGTGACCTATTGTCTTTCGATACATTGATCTCTGGATTTTAAAAAAATAATTAATTAATTTATACAATTTATAACTTCAAAAAATTCACTTTTACCTGTAATTTCAGTTTGAACCTTTTTCTCTTGGGTTTTAAGCTTAACGACATTGTTGTTTTTCACTTGGAATGTAGTTCCGAATTCATGACCTATGAGTCCACCCAAGTTAATCTTCTGCTTACAAATGTAAGCAGGTCTGAAAACACGTGTCAAATAATTAAATTATCATACAAAAATTAATAATAGATTTCACAGATTTTGCTTACTTATTTTTAGTAACTTGACATGCCTTCATCACATCACCCTTTTTAATTATAACGTAGTTTTTCTCTTGTATAACGTAACCATCATTGGAAATTACAGTCGACATACTGCAACAGGAAGCTGCCATTAAAACTTGAAGCCGGCTGTTTTTGTCTTCTTCCAGTTCACTTGTTAATGGATGTTACGTCGTCACCATGCGTGCCCGGCAGAAGTGATTTGGAAATTGCACAAAACTAGACTGTTCATTAGTTTATTAGTTCACAAGTTAAATTTACATTTTAAAATAAAAATAAATTTTGTTCACAAAATAAAACATAAAACATATTAGTTCAATTACTATACTTCAAAAAAATTTTCATGAGTACAAAACTAACTTTAATTTTCTTTTAGGTACAGAATTTAGTAAATATCATTCTGGAGTCTAGGATCGTCAGGCATTATGCTTATTCTATCTTCGGCTCGGCCACACAGACGACATTCCATTTCATATTCCTGTCGGAAGTAAAAATTCATAACGACAATCTTGATTCGTGGAAAACATAAAAAACACAAACCTGGTAATCGCCATTTACTTTGAAAGAATATTCGTGATTGGCAATTAAATGATCGCAATTTGTACATTTGTCTAAAAACAAGACGATAACAGTCATGATTCACGTTCTTAAATCAAATCTAAAAATTACATGTTTTAAACTAACGTTGAAATGTAACTAATTCTTCGCCGTCTTCATCTTCTTTTGCAACTCGATTAACAATTTCCAATGTATCTTTATGTTGACATTGAACACACCCTTGGTAATTTAAAAGGTAGGAACCAGTGTCGAGACACATTCTTCCCTGGAATATACACCAAAAATATTATTATCGGAAATATAATTCCTTTAGTATAAACGATTTACCCGATCTGGGTATTCCTCTTTTACACACTGTTCACACATTTTATGGGGATAATAAAATATACTTTTCGCAGCTTTAGTACTTGTGATAGGTATTGCTCGCTGAGACACCGTGCCGTGAGCGCTAGGAAATTAAGGGCGAGCAAAACACATGGAAATGGAAAGGAAATGAAAATACAGCGGTAGTGATGACTAGCGACATCTGTTAATCATATTCAAAATAAATATAAAGTTGCTAATTTTTTTTTTTTTTTTTTACCTAGGGTGACCTCAATTCTGTGATTCTGTCCATGAGCCGCATCCGATGGATCAAACACTGTTAAATACCGGATCAAAACAAAATTATAATCATCTTTGCCTTCACAAAAATAAATTTGTTTATTTTTCCAATAACTTAAATCACAGAAATAATCAAATAATTGTTTTAAACAAATAAAGATTGATTTAATTGTACTTTTACACACCAATTTTTGGATAAAATAAAAATAGAATTGGCAGAAACTACCTTTAGGAAAGAAGAAAAAGACTCTAAAGTCGTTCATTTCTTACGTTGAAACGCAGCGTATTGTACAAAGAAGTTAATTTCTGAATTTTATGCTTGGACCCTCGAAATGGAAAAAAAAAAGTTTTATCAAAATCGGTTTTACAATTTTAATTATTTTTTAAAATTTAATTTAACTTACTCTTTATTTAATATTTGAATTAAATTTTTACAATGTAAAATGAGAATGACACAATCTAACAAGAGAATCTACAACTTTATGTAAAATAAATATCCAAAAATAAATAATAAATACACTGATGTTTTAAAGTTATGTTTAAGTTCTATAAAAAGCTGCTGAAAAATATGACGTTTTTTATTGAACTTACCATATATAAAACTAAAAGACATAAAATCCAATTTAAAAAAATTACATTTTTCTATAATTTAGTTAAAACATTAAATTAAATTTTATTTTAGTAATAATTAATTTTTTTCCTTATAATTAAATTCAGCTCCATTTTTACTGCTTCAATTTCTCCTCATGAGCTTTCTTCACAATTGCTAATTTTGAATGAGGGTCGAGGACAGACAAATTCTTATAAGGAGCATCCCGTGTCCCATGAAGTACTAAAGTCCATTCTTTGAGATATCCCATCTGAGACAACTGACTATCGAAGCTGGCCTAAAAGTAAAGACAATCTATAACGTCTCAAAACAAAACGTTTACGCAGTCATCATTCACTCAATAGAAAATAACGCTCAACTTGAGATTTGCAGCTGTCTTATTACCTCAAGAATCCACTTGCCTCGGGGATTTTCTCCCCAGGTATGCGTGGTCATGAACGGCCATTTGGTAAACCCATCGTGACGGTCATCATCATTTGGTCTTCTACTCAAAATCATCGATCTGAAAGTACACAAAAGGTATCAAGGTAAATAAACCCTAAAAAAGACGTAAATTTCACCTGGTCCCGAGAGGTGATGTAAGAAAGAGAGTAACATCACCTCTTCGCGTAGCATTTAAAGTGATTATGGCTTGTACGTGCTCCAAATAGTTAACTTCAGTTTCAGCATCTTTGCATCCTGTAGTTGTAACTTCAAGTTTCAAGCTGTTGTTGGTGGAAAAGTGGCTGTAAATGACAATGACACCAAGTGAAACTGACGGCTAATACCACTCGATTAAACTGAGAATGACATATTGATTTTTTTCTGGATTCGTCTCCTTTAAACCCCCCACAAGTATTCTTTCATAATTGCCTCTTTGATTGATCCATTTATCATGCCGGTTAATTCTCTCGTTATCTCCGACCGGAGATAAGAAAAGACGAAGAATCATTTAATTGACTCGTCTGTGTCATCTGAAATGTCTTTTTATTGCATGCCATCATAGGAAATATCGTTTTTGCATTCTGCTCTGATTTTATTCCTGATAATTTGGTTTGATAGGCCATCAAAAGACTTATTCATCTCTCTAAGCCGTATCATAATTCCTCCTGATACGAGAAAAACATCGACCAAGCGGAGCGACACAATTATCCAAGAGTTACTTCAATCGTTCTGCCGTTTTTCACTTTAAATCGTCCTTTTTCATTGAATTCGCTATTTGCTTTTTATTCAAAAGCAATAGAGATATGAATTGCTGTGTTTTGTATTAAAAACTAATGAGTTTCTCTTAATAGCTGCCATTTCGGATTTTTATCATTTTTTTCTGAATAGCTATGAACTAAGTGGTAGTATAAACTTTATGGTAATATTTCATGTAATGCTAAAAGAAATAAAAAACGATAAACACAGGCCTACATGTGTTCGTAAAAAGCATTGATTGTGTACTCATTGTCAGTTATTATTCTATAAAAATGCAATTCACAGAGAATGTGTTCTTTTAACTCCTTGAGTGGAATAATAATATTACAGAAAATAGTCTACGTTTTTCCATTTTGTACTGCAGTAAAGCGTGGGGGCAGCAATACAGCAATTTAAAGATATTATAAAATTTCCACTTACTGCAATCTGTTGTTAACAATGGCCCCTTCGCAGTGATATCTAGCAGGGACAGTCTGCCATCTTCGAGCTAAAGCCACCATAGCTCCCGCATCTAAGACGCCAAAGCCGAAGAGGTGATTATATTCTAAACCAACACCATTCATCGTCCATCGAAATCGCTTTTTCCCATCGAAGAGGGAGTTTCGTTTGGATGTGAGCACAGTTAGATGTTGCATATCACGCCAGGTTAACTTGGGACTAAAATATTAAAAAGTTCAATATTTTCATTATTTATTTTGAAATAATCTTCTCATTTTAATATAATATCAAAAGAAGAAAATGTCTTTGAATTCAAATTCCTGACATTCGACAATTTTCCTTGCACAACTTCCCGAGGGAATTCGGTTGGGAATTTGTCTAGATTTTGAAATTCCAACTGTCCAACCGTTTATTCAATCGGGAGAATGTTGGTCAATATTACTTACTTGGCTTCCAGAGCCAAAGCGAAAACTCCTGCCGCTTCCGGTGCAGCTGCTGAGGTCCCCGAATGCGTTTTCGTGCATTTCCCATACAGATCCGTCGTGGCCTGTAATAAACACAAGTAGTTGTAAAAAAAATTGTAATTTATGTGTTCGTTGAGTAAGTACAAGTTAAACACGCGAACAGTTCTCTCGACAACAAATTAAACTAAAAATCAATAAAATATGTTTTGTGTCATAAATCGATCCTTTTCGAAACAAAATAATACTAATTTACAAAAAATTAAATTATAATGATTTAAATTGTAAAACAATGGAGCCGTTAAAAGTGGTACGAAGCTCTTACGCTTTAAAATCAATGACAATTTATTATTTACGAGATAAATTCCACTTGGAAAGCGTTCATAAATAAGCTAAAGATGACGTTAAATTTTTAAATCCGAAAATAGAAGCTACTGTATTTGAAATGTGGTTCAGAATAAAACCCGAATTCTAAATGCTTTTAAAAGTTTTCACAAACAATTTTACGATATTACTCACAACTCCTGTGTTCGGATCCTTAGCGCCGTTACTAAAGGTTGATGCCAAAGTTGATGAACAAGACTCGTCATAATGGGCATTTTCTCCGTCATTGATAGCCGAATTAATGGAAATTGTCCACATGCTGGCAGCATAACCATCACAATTACAGTCGTCGTCTTCTCCACCATCGCCAGATGCCCAGACATAAATATTTCCCAATCCATTCCTTCCCTACAAACAAAAAAATAATAATATGGATCAAGTTAAGCAGTTCCTTTTCCTGTTTCTGCAAGACATTTAATTACTTTTTTTATCATTCAAAGCTTGATAAGCTAGGCTAAATATTCCCATTAAAATCCCTGGCCAAAGACTCATTCACTCTCATTAACTGTTCCGCAAGGGATTAAAACCAAAGAATTTACGACTAAAAGGAAAATCTAGTAAACTGCTCTATGATTAAACTACACATTAGGCAAATGATAAAGCATTTATTTAATGCGAAAACCACAGAACTAAGCCATTGAAGTCTTTTTTACTTTAAAATCACAGCAAAGTGCCACTAAAAATAACTGAAAGCGTAATTAATCTGAAATAACAGTAATTCAAACCCTTACCTCATTAACCCCTCGAACGATTGCTCTCATTGTAGCATTTCGAGGGCCATCCACTGTTTTTCCGTCATCGGTTGGACCCCAGCTCGCACTGTAGATGTCTATGAGATTGGGTTCGTGCCCCATGGAATTGGCTTCAATCAGATCTGTCATATACGGTTGGTCCAACATCCTTATTCCTATTAATATAGTTGACATTTTTTTATTTTTAGAATTTCATATTGAGCAATAAGAAAAAAAATCTTTTATTATCATAGCTCTCGTAAATGATAAAAAGTTTTCATTTTGTAAACGCTTTATCTCGACGGAGACAATAAAGACGGCACATTTTCGTGAATTTAAGTATAATTAGTGGGGTTTTCGTGTTTCGCCTTCATTTAGATGAGAATTCAGAGATGGTGAATAGCAATGGATGATGTGCCTCTAGGAATGAATGGGTCTTTAATGAGCTAACACGGGGTACAATAACTCAGATACGTTTCCTCGAGTTTCATTAATCACTAGTTGTTCTCAAGAGGAGTTTGTAATTATCTTTGGTAAAAGCAATGATATAACAATTCAATTAGGCAAATGTAGTAACCTACGCATGACTGTACACTAACAGGTAATCAACTTCACTTTTACTAGCAATTTAGCAATTAAAATTTTTTTTAAATCTGCAAATGCGAAGAATGTTTGAAGCTGATTTACTGTATGTATAAGCACTTGAATAACAATTTTTTATGCCAAATTATATTCACTCGCGAAACGGATTTTAAAATCTTGGAAAATATATTTTTTTCTATTTATAGCTACTTTTCTTTAAAACAAAAAAATCTTTCGCAGCTGCTGCCATAACAAAATTAAATGAAAAAGGAAGTAAAACAAAACTGTACATAAGGAAATTAAAAAATGAAATTAATTTGTCATTTTTAATATAATTTTTGAATATTGTTTATTATTTAGGACGAAACCTTCTATCTGGCCTTTTGTTTCAAAAAACTTAAAAAGGATAGTAACAGCTTGAATACCCCTAATTACCAATATCCGAGTCACCTGCGTTAAATTTTTCTAACCCTAATTAAATCACATTATTCTTTTTTTCCATTATAGGTGAACGAGCTGAGAAACGGAGGCGAGAACATTAACAGGAAATTTGCTTCGACCCAAGTTAAAATAGGAATTGGTATTTCAAGCACGCACACACAAAGGCATGACACTTTTACAATATCCAGATTCTTACTTAACATTAGAAAATTCATATCAGTCAAGCACGGATAAGCGTTTGTATAGATTATAGTTGTGATTTACATTCGCAGATAAGTCGCATTGTTCTTTTTCATTGAAAATTTTATGACTTTGATTACCACTTGAGCAAGATAACAAAAAATGGAACCCATTGTGAAGGAAAAAAATATTGAGAAAGTCACTGCTGTTTCCTATTGGACAAACAGCTCTTAGGATTTCTTCCTGTTTATCCACACAACCAAGCCAAACTCGAGTCGCACAAGTCAAGAAAAGAAACGAAATATTTTTCCAGCATAATTCTAGACGAGGGAACAAGAGGAGAATATTCGCACACGCGCAACTTGCCGTTGATTCCCACTATGCAATGCACGACACGTAAATACTAACTTAAATAGGATTTGTTATGAGACGCCGTTTTGTCTGAAATCGTGATTGAAATGTGCAAAAACTCAGTTACATGACCCTCTTTTCTAAGGGTAAATCCCAAGGTTTGGTACCAAAAACTCTAATAGTTTGCAAAACGTTTTTTCGCGCAAAGAAAATTGAATTTGTGGTGTTAAGCTTTGTCCAATATTTTGGATCCTTTGGGTATTTCGTCCATTTTTTATCTTTAAGAGCGATTATAGACCGTCTCGGTTTTCCCCTAAAGTTTGGACTCGCACCTCCCTCGCAAGGAATGTTTTGAAAATAATGCGTTCCGGCTCATAAGTGTAACTCGCATGCCAAGGGGAGGGTTCTTTTTATCCGCTCCGCTGGCAGCTCCCAGGCTGCCATCAAGAACGTGGCTGATCACAATAGATGGCGCCGTTGCATGCGCTGCAACATCCCGTTGCCACACCACAAATGTTGTGTGAAGTGCTTAGATTCGTGAAATATGAGATACGGTTCTCATATTTTTAAACATCCACTTCACATTTGCAATGTACTTTAGTTGTAAAAAACTTTCCATTGTTGAAAAAGAAAATAAAACTCACCAGCAACCATCGAGTCGTACGCCACACCTACGCCGCACACGTCATTATCTCGAGCAGCCGCCACTTCTCCTGCACATCGCGTTCCATGGCTAGATAATTGAAGAAAAATGTTATCAAGCGTCACAACTAATCTAATTTAGGTCGCTTAATTTCTTTTCAAATTAAACTAATATCAAAAATGCGACGAGGCTAAATTTATAAAAGAATTATGCAAATGTAGCGCGAGGCGTTAAAAATCAGAGTCGCCAATAACTCGCGAGTTATTAGACGACGAGGAGAAATCAAATTAATTGGTGAAATGAGCAAACAAATGACCCCAGTGGCATTCATCTGTGGTCAAAATTGGAGCACGCATTGCCCTTTTGACCATTGGAGCGTGGCCAATCATGGAAGGGTAAAACACATTTGACCCTGGTGAGATTGGGAAGATAAATACAATATGAAGTGACTTCGTACCTGTTGAACCAGTCATCAGTGTACCGAGGATAAGGAAAAGGGTCGTTGCTGCTAAAGTCGTAACTGGCTTTGGCATTCTGTAACAAATAAACAAACAAATAAATCGATGTTTGTTTTAATTTGATTTTCTTGTTTTTGTTTTTATTTTTTCTACACTTCCCTCCCACTTCCAAAGAAATTTATCGCGCTCTAATTCTTTAGTGGACGTCCAAAATGGATCGAAAGGTCGGTCCGAGCGTTTTCACTTTTTATTAGAGGTTTAAACCATTTTACTATTGCAAACGATAACAAAGCTCGTGCGCACATCACACTGGCACATAAAACGTGCTTTTTGTTTTTATTTTTATTTATTTTTCTTTTTGCGACTTAAAAATGAAAAACGTGCTTACGTAATTATTCCGCAAATCCGGATGCATGTAATCCACACCTGAAATTAAAAGGAATAATTTTAATGTCGTTATTTAATTAAACTTCAATTGGTATCAATTGGTATCGCAATTCGATTGCGTCTTAATCCTCGACTAAATGAACCTCGACTAGATAAATTGGTACAATCAGACCATCAAATTTAAAACTAAGTGAATTCAATTTGATCATTGAACACAAATGACAAATCTGATAATGGATAACTATGTCGTTGATTGACAACAACTTTAACCCATTTAGTTCTCCAAATGGCTGCGAGTGCATAAAATTAAAGACCCGAATTAAAGTATTTCACTGAAATGGCAAAGGTTAAATTACGTAAAATAAAAATATCGCTATAATTATTGTTATTATTGCTATTAATTTTAAACCTAAAATCCAAGTGCGTTGCAAATTAAATAACAAACTTAGAATATCACAAAATTAAACAATAAAAAGTTTCATTTAAGATGAAATGAATTCGAGTCTAAACTCGAATGAGTACAGTAGTTATCCGCATGAAAGTCAGATCTATTACATTTTATCATCTGTGTTTGTAATTTTCCCCTTTAATACCATTTATCAAAGGTTACCAGCAACGAGGTCCAAATGAGAGCGTGTGGTTCATGCCTAATTTTCTTGTTGCTTGTCTAATTATCTTGTTATTCGATTTACACGATATAACACACGCCAGATTAAGGTACATTAACTTTGTTTTTAATTCCAACTCTAATCCAATTCTGTATGAAACAGACTGTCTCGTACATCTGTTCCCTATTTACTCAGGAATACCCGTCAAAATTACAGGTGATGGGTGAAAACAAGCGTTAACGCTGAACAAATGTTTTAAACCGATATTGTTTTTAGTATCTATCAATTAAATATCTCGATGATTTATTGCCAACTGTTGTCATGGAATAACAGTTGAATGATTTATAACTCTATAGTGCCTTAACTATTATGTTTTCTAGGATAATCGTAGCGGAATACAATAAATTTTTAATAAAATTGTCATATAAAATTGTTTTCAAAGTAGAAGACATCTCACAGAACCCCACACAGTGGATCGAGATGTATAAACAGCAAATTAAATCTTGAAAACGAATGCCACAATGGTAATTTTTCTAAGAATCATTATTGTAGGCCCTTTTACAAGTCCGTAAACATTTTTTTCAATTACTATACTATTGAAGAGCGTGGTGTGGACATGGCTTAGTGCTTGCTTGCGTCATGAACACGCCATTACTTGAAGTACCCAATACCAGCTCTTACAACAAAAGCACGGTCACGCGCAATCAAAAAAATTACATTATAACGTATTGATTTTGCGTCTAAAGATGTCTCATGGAAAATGGACATCTTCAACCTAATACAATCTTACCATCATCCATGATAGCGGTCGTAACATTTTTTCCGGTGAATCCTTGAGCCCAAGCCGCTTCAACATTCAGATCTAGGCGGGGTTTGCCACCATTTTGTCCGGTGTTTTTCTAAATTAGTAGAATAAAACAATAATAATTAAATATAAGATAATTTTTCATTCCTTAATTGTAAAGGGAAAATATAGCCGTCTTTAAGGATTTATCAGCAACACGACAACAAAAGAACCCATAATTCAGTGCAACAGAGAAGAATGGCAAAGTTTTCGCAGCAAACTGCGCATGACCATGGGATACAATCCTTTATGGTCAGAAATCGAAGTGAAGCCGACAGGTAAATGACCACCTGCCATTATAATAACAAGATACGGTTTTGGCCAACTTTCGTGACACATTATACTCGTAAGAGGAAAATAATGATGGATGAACTCACCAAGTACCATTGATAAGGGAAATAGGGATCTGTCGGTCCTTTCTGTTGTGGCACGTGCACCATGTATTCAACCTTGAGTGGTTTGTAACCTCGTTTAACTCGCCGAAAACCCATTTGCTGAATCACTCGTTTCACCTGAGTAAATGTAAAAAGGAACACATTTTGTAACGTATTTAGCAATTTAATTTCAAAATCAAACAAAGCTTTAAGAAAAATAAATGATGATGAGTTTCTATTCTACGATGCGTTTAATGGAAATTGACGTATCTAATAAGAAGGAGATGAAGAAATAAAGTCGGTTTCGCTAAGTGATGGCGTAACCATAGTAACAGGATGGCATTCTTTTCATCTCTTAAAGGACAAACAACAGCAAGATAAAACGGGGAAGGAAAATACACTCGTTATGATTAACTTTCCACTAAATTGAGTATGAAATTGAAACCCACACGTCAAATATTTGAGTGATGTGGGGGGGATGCGAGTCTCCATTATCAACCTGTTCGAAATTGAAATTCTTTTTCCACACTCAAATGACTCCTATGTCCCCAAGAACCAAACCGAGGTCACACCTGATGACAAGCAACCAATGATTCGAGACACGTGCGTTTAGAATCCTTTTTCTTCACCTCGCTTCTACTCGCTTCTACTTCCTTCTACTTCTTCGTCATCTTTTGCTAGCTGTTCTCTTTTATTCCCAGAGAGATGCTTCACCGCAAGACACCAAAGTGATATTAAACTCTACTCTTCAATTTACCTTATTGCCCCATTCATTTAAAGACCTAATGAAATATAAAACCTTTTAAAGTTTACTTTAATCTCTTTACTTGAGACATATGTTAGATTTGAAATTGCAAACCTAGAACTATAATTAATCTGGAAAGCAAAGCGGCATTATAAAAGCGGTTTTACTTCAAAAGAATGCCTACTTTCAATACATAATTTATTAGTGCATAATCAGAATATGTTACTGTATTACAATTTAGTTCTATTTTTAGTATTGTGTCACATTTTTTTCATTAATTTATGTTTACACAAAATCTCTTTTATTCCATTTCTTGTATTTTCCGACCTCGAGTGCTCATTTAAATGTCGAGGACCGATTTACTTATTTATTTATTTTCTTTTGCTTGTCAACAATTCAATCACGTTGCCTAAGAGTCTCATTCGCGTAAGTAAACATAATCAAACAAGAAACTATACGGATCGAGTATGTACTCAAACTAATTATCCATTCGGTAAAAACCAATATTCAACACTAGAAACACAAGTTTTTTTTGTAAACATGTTTTTTTTTTAAATGAAAAATAGCGAATAAAATTTATATTTATTTCTTAAGTAGGCTTACAGGAGAAAAAATTACACTTGACGCATCAATGGAGATTCCAGTGATGCATATTAAATTTCATTTTATAGCTAAATGAACAGTTTTAATTACACGAGAAAAATAAAATGCAAAAGCAATTAACATTCGGGGCTTTTAAATGGCCACTCCAACACAGAAAGATTAGTTTTCGCTTGATATTTGTACAGAGTTAATATAAATATAACCTTCTTCATGAAATTACGGCAGTTGCTTACTTTATGGTATATTATACAACCACACAGATGAAGGCTTACAAGCCAATTCCCTTAACGTTAATTTAGAGGCTTTTTTATAGGTTTTACCAGTGTTATAGCGGTAGTAAATAAGTAAGCAAATAAATCTTCAGTCTGCCATTGAAACTTGATCCGATAACACATTAATCAACAAATGTGTTATCGAGATCAAGTTTTAATAGTTCTATTATTGGAAAATAATTGTAAACAGGTGTGAAAATTTCATTTATCGTTTTTTTAAAATTTATTTTCTTAAATCGTATCCCTTACTTATTTGATTACATTACCGTATACATAACCTTTATACATTTCATTCCAAGACAGTGTAATGAGCACTGAAGCATCCAAGATACAATCAAGATTAGATCAGTTCAGGAAATTGAGAAGTCTAGTATTTCACCAATAATGTCCTTAGACGGGAAATGAAGTATCAAGTGAAGCTGAATTAAAACTTTAGGATTTAAAGTGTCTTCGACAAACTTGCATCAAATTTCAGCTGACACTTGAAAAACTAAAAATTTACCACCAGACTTGTTATTATTAGAGATGACGTAAGCCCGATAACTTCTATTTTACGATACTCTTTGAAAACGTCGAAATCAAATTTTGTTCATTAATACTCCTTTCTTGACGTGGTTATTAAACCTAACGTCACTGTTACCTTGACAACCAGATGCGTATTCAGCTTACGGTTTGCCAACATGACACGAACTCTTTTATGATACCATAGCAACTACATAAGACGGGTGATGAAAAGAAAAAAGTGCCTCGAGAGGCTGAAGTTAAATTAAAAGAAGAATAAATAGGTGCTGCTTTAAATGCAAATATATGTTTATTAAATCTGCTACAACTTTAATAAGGTGGTTACTTAAAAAGTTTAACCAAAGTAGCAGTTAACCTTATTTTAAAATGAAATTTTGTTTTGTTTGTAATAAAAATGTCAATAAGATGTCATTGTGAGAGAAATTTAATAAATTATGTTTTGTTTCTTTAAAACATCAATCATTGAACTGTATGACAGTTCTTCAGCACATGGTTTATTTAAGGCAATTTTTTAGTTTACTCACCATCGGATCAGTTTTGAGATGTCTGGTATGTGAAATGCTTCGTCTTGTTCTAGAATGAGGAAGTGCTCGATGAACAAAATGGAATTCTTTTTTGGAGTCCAATAACTAGAGAGAAAAAAAAAACAAATAACAAATAACAAGCAAGTTTCTCGTGTAGAGTTGGATTTTTGAATCCAAGTTGAAATTCAATGGGTAAAAATAAGGCAATTTAAAGAAATTGCTTTGACATTTATATGGAAATAGAGACTAACAGAAACACTCTTTAACCTTTCAATTTAAATAAACGTTTTGACCTTTAGAAAAGATACAAAATCTTTAATTAATGCAGCGTTAATGAAATTTATCGGTAATGTACTTCATTTAACTACAGTATTATTATATTCCTATGACGGAAAATCGATTGTAGTTCTGTATTATATGAAGTGAATAAATTTTGTAAAGATTGCTGCTTTTAAGATACGGACATAAAATGAAACTTTTACTCTTTTTGTGTACCTGGTCAAAGAAAACCCATTTGCAAGAAGGTAAAAAAATCCGTCGTCTTAAAGGTCTTAAAGGCACTGAACAAAATAGCGGGTGGTAGACGCACACAAAACAAGTTTTACTGCGTAAAATTTAAAGAGAAATTTAAAAATATAAATTAATCAATCATGAAATCAATTAACGTGTTGCTATCAACAGCTGTCAGTATACATAATAATCCGTAACGTGTGAAATGTCACGTCGTATTCATGTGAATGATGATGAAAAATCTTCTTGTTTTTATCGATTTTTTACATGCACAAAATGTAAAAGCAGCAGCAATCTTTCGCTTCAATTCACGTGGCAACGAGCTTTTGTCTTAGTTACACAATTCCGCTTTTGTATTTAGGCAACAACGAATTGTGACGTCCGTAAACAACTGATTAAGACGTTCTTCGTGGAATCGCAATAGATGATAAAGTGGATTCGAGCAATTAAAGTAGGTTTAATGCTACAAACAGCAGTAAATTCCATTTTATGCATTAAAATGTCAACTTAATTATAAAAAGCTAGCATGTATTTGCAAATGAACAGAAACCACTTTATGACAATGAAAGCAGTAAAATGAAAATAAAAATCTAAAGATTAATCTGCAAACGAAACCGCTGAGTAGACTGCTTTTTTTTAAAAACAGTATCTTTCAAACGATCCGGAGAAAATAGAGAAGAAAAATAGCGAAAGTTGCGAATTGCAGTTTTTTCTTCTTTTGTGTGATCGAAAAACCAAGTCACGTGATTGGATAAATTCCCTGTGGGTTTGCTCAGCCATGTTCCTTCTCCAGCTCGCTGATCGACAACTTTATCCCAAAGGCATGGAAAAAGCGAAGAAAAAATAAGATTAAACACTAAATGACCTGGTGAAAGTAGGAAGTAGGAACTAAGCTTTATTTAAAAGCCGGATTTAGCAATTAAAGGGAAAAACATTAAAGCCGAATTATCATTGAATCAAAATTTTTTCCATTTCCTCCCGTTTTATTGGTTTATCTGCTTCTTTTTGCGTATTGTAACTTTTAAATCAATTCAAGCAACGCACAATAATGGCATTCAAAAAATAAAAAATTCCATTAAGCCTGAAAGCAAACCGTCCTGTGCTATTAGGAAATTGCAGAGCGCAGACAGCATGAGAAGCAGCAAGTGGCCATTGCGAGTTCTAAATTTCCAATGGACTGTAATCTGATCAGCTACACTTTTTCTTTCGAAAAAATGCCATTCCTTTTATCTAGTTTTATTCCGATTTTCACGTAAGTTGAAAAGAAAAAAATGCGAAACAGAATTGTAGAGTTCGGTCAACAATTTGGAACGAGCGCCTCGGTTCAACATTACTTGAGAAAATGTCAACAGCTACTGGTCAAATACGAGCCTTCTTAAGTGTAACTTCTATATAATATACTTGAAAATCTCTGACGTCAATTCCGTACAATATTACATCCTGCTCGCCCTAATCTTGACAGATTTATTTCTACGTGGGATTTTAGAGTAAATAAATTATGATAAAAGTTAAAAAGTAAACGATACGTTACGAACAAGAGAAAAATGGGCAATAGAATATTAATAAGACATCCGTTTTTCAGTTAAAATTGATTATTTATGAATTCTGAAGAGATTCTATCAGCCCACGAATCGAATAGGGAAATGGACATCAAGGGAGTCTCTTATTTGACCTTAATTGCTCAGTGGGTTGCAACATGTAATCTTTTCGCCACGACCCTTTAATAGAGAACCAAATTACATTCATTGCAAAATGTCACACTGATAAGGGCTTATTCAACTATTCACATTCAATTTCCATTTCAACACTTAGTTGTGAATTAAATTCCTGATTTTTAATTAAATTAATAAGTTGCAACTTCATTAAACTTCCCTGCAGTACACCGGAATAATTACAAAGCCAACTTTCGTGCTGAGTTTTTCATCAATGCGGGCGGCGCAGATGGATTTTTTAAAAATATTTATAAATTCAATTTTTTGTGTTTAGTTAGAGATAATTTGAATTCTGAAAGGTAGCTGAAGCATATTTTCTGTAATGATTCTCATTTAACAATACCAGGAAATCAAGGTCTTATTGGCCCAATTTAGTTTTGACCTAAAGTAATAATCGATACTTTTAACCCTAGTTTCCTTTAGATTGATGAAAAAATCCATTAAGGATGATTGATCTAATATTAACTTAATTCCCCTCATCCAAATCTAATTAGGTAGAAAACAAAACTTTTTTCTTAAATTAAAAAGCGTAAATTCTTATTTAAGTTAAAAAAAAAAAGACGAAAAATAAACGTTTTTTGCCCTAAAAAAGTGAATTAAAATTTTTCTCAACGTGTGGCGTGACCTTTAGAGAGATTCACATTCATTAACCCCTTCAACTGAACTCAGTATTGACAAACTGCTATCCTATCAACATGAATTAATTAAGTTCTCCAAGGTTTCGCTAATAAGACATAGAAGCTCGGTAAGAAGATTACCCAATGTGGATTCAGCAAGCAAAATAGTTAAAGTACATAAACCGGTGTCAGTCCTAAACGTTACAGTACACCGAATTTTTTTTCCAAAGTAAAAAAATATATTAAACAAACACAAACGAAAAAAATATGACGGATGTGCGCAAATGACTGCCCAGCATTGCAGATGAAAAGCTGAAAAGCCAACTTTCAGAGTTTGCTTTTTCCAAAGATTTTATTTTCGTGGAAAACTTATTTTTTCTTTTTCATGTAAGTGGTTTAGAATAATGAGAAAAGTTGACTTTGATTAAGAATCAGGTAAAATAATGAATAAAATAAAGAGGTGAAGACTTACCGGTCCCATATTGACAAATCCGTTTTTCCTAGCGACTTGGTCGGCCACTGAACTACCCAAATCATCACGCAGTTCTACCAAAAAAGAGTTACTGAATATATCGAACGCGTGGGTGCCAATTGACACGAGGAGCACGAGGACAGCCAAATACAGGGTGCCAGAGGCAGAGGCGGACGACCGAATCATGGCCGCCGCTCGAATAACCGCCGCCAGTTCTCCGTTTCTGATGAATGTTTCTAGATGGGTGTGCAATTAAGGTGTGTTGTCGCGTTGCTGGATGGCACTTTGGTAGTGAAAAGTGTAGTTATGGCCGACTGTGAAGACCGTCTCGCATCTTGCAAGCTCGAGAAGCTCAAGCCACCAACACAAACGTCACTCAGCCGGTGAATGACGTCATTACATTACTTATTGATCGGGACAAAGCCCGGATGTTGTCTATTGATTTTTTTGCTACAAGTAGGGCGCGAAAACATAGTTATGAGTTGTGTGTGTGGCAAGTAGCTAACTTAATTATCAAAGGAGTTGCTTTTTTACTAAGCTGTTATTAATCTTATAAGTTAAGTAATAAGATACGGTTCAGGAAATGTATTATCTAATAAGGAAAAATGAAATAAAAACAAAGATAAGACAGTTGTTTGAGGTGATGTCTATTTTTTGATATATCAGACGACTGGGCAATTGTTTACGTGCTGAAATGACCGAGGGAAGATTTAATTGTAAAGAGTGGATGAAATTGTCATTTCGCCGTATTTACAGAAATAAAAAAAATTAGGGGAATTGTAAGAACTAAATTGGTCTAATTAAGGGAATTTACAAACAGAAAACACGAAACAAGATTTTGAGATAAAAAATAGAACACGAAAGAGTTAATTAAAATGACTAGAGCTCACTTATGTTTTGGAAGGAAATTTTAATTAAGAATTTTAATAGACTGAAAAAAAATTCTCAATAATAAAAATTTTTCTACTTGAATCGTCTCGACGAACTCGGATGAGGTAAATCAAGAAATAAAATTACATTTCGACATTCGTTTTTTAAATTATTTTTTTTTCCTTTAAAAAAGACCGACTTTAAGTCATTCGTGTTTGTGCGACGAACAGTGACAAAGAACAGATTGACACTTTTCCACCCTCATCCATTTCATTTGACAAGTCAACTTTTGGCATTTGGGTTTAAAAAGAAAAATGAATAGAATCTGAACTTTCCAGATTTTGAACAGTTTTTCCAATTCGTTTCGCCTTTTAATATTAAATGTGAAGTTCAAAGCTCAAGTTGTTGAAAATTAGTGTTGGAGATTTCATTTAAGCCACAATATTTATTTCTTTTATCTTCAGGGCAAGAGTCAATAAAAATGACATCAACTTTCAAAGATTTCACCTTAAACAAGCAACATGCGTGATCTGTAAAGTAAAATTTGCATGTTTAATTCTATGTAAGCACGAGAATTTTCATCAACACAACTTCCTTTACTTTAAAATTCAAGTGGCGATGTAAGATTTAATACATTTTTTACATAAAGTATTTGTGACATCTGATAAAGTTTATACCCTGAAGCTTGTTCATATAGAAACTGTGAATAAGAAACTACTCGTAGCACTGGGAGCTCAACTATGGATTATTGCATACCAAAGAGCATACAAAATGACATTCTTGAAAAATGCCTCCACAATCCACAAACTTACGAATTCGTACGAAAGACGTGCGAGTTAAAGCCTGATACGCCTAGCTACTATTACAAAATATTCTATTTTTCGTCGTAGCTAATTGAAATCCAAAAATATCCCCATTGTGAAACCACTGAAAAGGTAATATTTCGAAAACATCCTTGGAAACGAGCGCAAAAATGAAAAACAGTAATCAAATACAAATTTTACGTATCAATTTGAAGACATCCTTCGGGCATCACGAATGGTGACATTTGCGGTTAAAACAAATGAAAAAAAATCCGACGTATTCAAGTGAACAACAAAAAATTTTCATCAAAAATGCAATTAATTAAAAACTAATCTTTTGATGCTACGAGCACTTTAAGTCGTCCTTTAACGGCTTTTCGCCGAATATTGGTTATCGAAAACCAGCCGAAATTGTATATGTGACAGGATAAACCCGGATCCATTAATAAATTGAAAGGTGTTTTCGTGCGCGTAGATAACGTTTAAATGTTGTGTCCGTTTATAAAAAGATGTAAATCACTTGGAAGCTGTTGAAAATACCTTTTAATTTAATTCAAAGAACAATAACAACAGTCGCACAATTTAACAAGAATTTCATTAACATTTTACAGACAAGAATAACAGCCATGTTTGATCTACACAAACCCTTTAAAAGAGCAGTTTTTGTGCTAATTACCTTTGCAAAGCACAATGCTGCGTACAAATCTCTCTTATTAGCCGTTTTTTAAACATTTCTCAATTTTTTTTATTTTTTATACAAACTCAAGTAAAAAGATAAAGAAAAAAATAATTAAATTTAAGAAAAATATAATTTAATGTAAGATTTTTAATTTTTACCATCAAGTATATTTTTTCAGTTTAATCGGATTAAATTATTAAGGAATAATTTAAAAAATTCGATTTTTTTCATCATGAGCAATAAATATTATAGTTTATGGTCACTATTTGGATTGCATTGATTAGTTTCAATTTTTGCATTGCTGAAAGGCTTTTATTTTATAGTATATAGTTTCTAATAGAAAATTAATTCGTGAATCCGAGGAATTTTATAGACGCAGTAATTTTTCGGTGCAACACAATTATGCAAATTTTTCGAATTTTATCAGCACAAAAATGAAAGCGCTGCATTAACACGAGGTAAACCAATTACGCTTAGTTAGCATCTGCCAATTTCTGCGATTAAAGCCCACCGAGTATATCGCAGATGGGACGAGAAACCGTTCTTTTAGCTTCAGTCCGGAGTTCTTTAATGTGAAATGCATGAACCGAAACAAGACTATAAACGGCTTCCTGCTGAAACAAGAGCCGATAATGAAAAACAGTTGCCAGGGAGACGTTCGGCTTAGAAATCTCCAATTATCGCATCAATTAGCAAGAAAATTTGGGAAAAAAAATAACAATTCATCACGTTTGTACCGAAAAATCGCTATTTCTACGTAGATATTGCCAAAATGATTTGGTAGGAAATGTTTGTGCGTGATATTCATTAAATTGCTAATTTGTCTGTAAATTAACCATAAACAGAACGAAAAAAAAAATCAATCGAAGTGTAGTGAGGTATATGAATACTTGCTAAGTTAATTAACCAACAAGATTCTTAAATATCGACAAAGAAAATTCTACCTTAATATTGACTAGTTAAATTCTCATTTGATTATACTTGACCTCGTACACAATAACGTACACATTTATTATACAACTCAACATTTCCAAATCGATACCATATTATATAATACAATTGAAACAACTTTACTTTGCTAAATTTCATTGGTAATATCGATCCAAAATATCAAAACAACTTCCTCCCGCTTTCTTTTTGCATTGATACGGCAAAACGGAAGATTAATAACAACGCACATTGCAATTTTCTTCTCCTTCACTTCATTTCATTTTTTTCTTTAAGTGTAATACCTTTTACAAAATATTTTTTTCATTTTTTAAAAATTAAAAAAAAAATCGAATCACACCATCTGCCACAAACTCATGGCCAAACTGGGAGTAAGGATAGCCGTTAGGACACTGGAGAGTAAGTTTACACTGTGGTTATCCAAAACGGCTATACCGCATACGTGTTCTACTTTATCACCTGGATAATCCACTATTTTCCCCGTTCTTTTGTCAAGACCTGTAATTTAAAAGTAATTTACAAAGTGGAATTATTAATTTTGTTTGTGTCGTTGGTTGAATGGTGATTTGTTGGTTTTTTTCTTTAATTTATTTGAGAATTGAATGAAATTTAAATTTTTAAACATCTGATTGCTCACCTGAATACTGCAATGTGGCTCCTAGGAAGGAATCAATCAGTGAACCAATCAATCCTGATAATGTGGCCACGATTATCACAGGCCACTGAACAGGACTGTCGCTGAGCAGATGTGGATGAAGGAAAATCAGTAAGGCACAATAATACGCCAGGCCAACGGCAAAACCACCAACTGCGCTAAATAGCAGACCGGCTAATGAAACACCGCCATTAGTACCTGTAATGGTAATTCATGAATTACAGGTTATTTTTTTTTTCCCCCAAATTTCTATAAATTCAAATAAAATTGCACAAAAAAAAATCAGATTCACAAAAATTTCGGTAAATTTTGTAACGTTTTGTTACGTAACGTAACGTTTACAATAAATTTAAATATTGTAAATTTCTATAAGTGTAATTTTTATTAATTTCTCAAACAAATTCTAAATGATTTTCACTGCATTTACAAGCAAATTGGGGGGGGGGGGGGACTCAGTGAGAAGTTTCAATTCTTGTTTGTCAGCTGCAAAGCAATTCAAATCGTTTTGTATTTACATTCAGAATCAGGGATTAATTCATAACAAGATCTAATCTAGTCACTCATTTCAAAATGGATTAATCAATTCAAATAGATTAGTTTCATTTGTCTTCGCATAATCCCTTATTATTTCTATAAATTCAAGCAATTTGCAATGCAATATTTCGTTCAAGATATAAAGATAAAATAAAAACTTCTAATTAAACTATAAAAAAAAATCAGGAATCAGAAAACAGATGAAAATTACAAATTTCCCTCGTTCTTCCATGAGCTACAAACTTTTCTTTAAACAAAACACACACAAAATTTAATTTCATCTCCATCCCATCCCTCATAAATTTATTACAAAATATCTTTTTTCCCTATAAAATAATCTCAAAAATCCCCTCATTTTACAGAATTACTTCCTCAACATTCAAAAACATCCCCAGCTACTTAAAAATCAAATTAAAACTCATAAAATGAACTTATTAAAATAAAACAGCCACCGGCTTCATCACACACGTCTCAACCAATTACAGGCACGACAAATTTTAATTAAAATGCAAATAATACTATTCGAACTCACCTCTTGGTACCGGCTTCAAATTAGTTATAAGAACTGGAAGTCCTTTACCGATAACGGAACCGAGCTCCGACGCCCAAGTGTCACCGTTAGAACACGCCAGCGCTCCTAAAACGGCCATGGACAACCAAGAGCTGTGATAGTCCTTGACGAAGTCAATGACAGTTTCGCCACATCCGTGGTCGATCATATATATTATTGCTAACTCGGATGCTATTCCTCCATTGCACAACACCTGAACCCAATTCCTCTGGCCACCTGAAATGAAATCAATAATAATGTTTGAATAGCTGGTCTCGTTACATTTTATTTTGTTAAAATATTTTAATATTTTTTACCTTCTTTGAAGTCTTCTTCCAATTTTTGTTTACGGTAACTGCGGAATTTGGTCACTTTTGAGGCAGTGATGAAAAAACAGAAAAGTGATGTTGTGAAGCAATAGCTGCTCAATGTGAGAATGAATCCGACGAATAAACCTGAAATTCGTAATTATTCTGTCATCCACAGATCAATTATAATTAATATAATTGATTTTGTTTCCGTGAGAGGAAATCTCATTTGTTTTTCATCTAAAAACATTTGCTTTAGGCAAATGCAGAGAATGAAGTTGGTAATACGATTTGCATCTCAGATTTATGATAAACTCAAATCCAGATTAGATTTCATAAATGAAATTTTTTAAAATAAAGTTTTTTTAAATTAAATTTTAATAAACTCGTTCAAAATCTGATTTTGTGATTTAAAGTGTTTGTTTTGATATTGAAAATGTTTACTTTACATGAACTTTAATGATATTTTAATAACTTATTCTTAGTACAAACAAACAAGTAAAAAAAAATAATAAAAAAATTATATCGAACCAACGATAGCTCCGGAGCAGTCGATGCTTTTCTTCTTTAAGCCATAACCAGCAATAGCGATTGGAAATAAAACTGATGCTAACCAACGACCAGGTGAAATGGGATCGTAAACAGCTGATAAAATAAAATAAACAAAATCAACGAACATAAAATAACTATAATTTCCAAAATCACTTTTTAATATTCATTCACAAACATTTCAAAAACATTCATAAAAAAATTAATTTCACCCTTTCATTCGTACCAAAAAAAAATTCAACTCACAACAGTTCACAGATCAGCTGTGATAACTATGCATAAACATAACCCTGTCAAAAGTTCGAAAGTGTCAAGTCCGTACTCAAATCAGATATCGATCAACAAACAATGTCTGGGGCAGATAAAATTTAGAAATATAGGTAACAAGTGAAAAGTAATTTAAAAATTACATAAACGTGCCGTTGACCCGCGATGAAACTGAGTTTTGTACACAAACTAACACGAAATCGCACATAAACATTTTAAAACTTACTTCCGTTTGTAGTCGACAAGATGAGATTGAAGATCCAAAACGATGTGGACAAAGGAAGGATTAATGCCAGTAAAAATACGAGGAACATGATGCCCTCGCCACGTTCCCGAAACGGCGACCTCGCCTCTTTCATTTCTCTCTGTACTCCCTCAGCCACCTAACACTCGACCACGTTCTCGGGCAGAGAGGAGTAGGCCATTTCCGGTATAGCGGCCAATCAGGGAGAGAGAGTTATGAGACCATTCACATGTGACGTTTGATCACGACTTACGTCATTCGCTGTTGCTATAGTGATTAGCGAAAGACGGGTTTGTTGTTTGGTGTGATAATAAACGAGTGAATGATTTATAACGTTTTGGCATTTCACGGTTTATTTCTAGTCGAAAATGTAAATAACAGCGGATTAAGAGTGATTTAAATATAAATCCAGATCGAAATTTAAATTAAACTGAACGTGAAATGAATGATTTATTAAGTTTCGGTTCGATCGAAATTTTTGGCCGTTATAAGAAAGTATTTTGAAATATCTAAATTATTGGAAAATTTAATTACGAATTAAAGTTAGCGCGCAATAATTGCTTGGAGTAAATTTTCTTCGATTTGCGTAGTTTTTCTTGATGAATTTTTACGAACCGGTATTTAATTACCAATTGACAGTTTCAAGTATCAAGAAATTGATCTGCCCATTGGACAAATAAAGTGAGAATAAATTGATCTATGTCGCCATCTATCGCCAATGAGATGACCTCATTTTCAAAGTTTGTTTCATTGCATTGCATCATATGCAAATGATAAAGGAAAAGTTTTGTTTATTTAAATGAAACGCATCATTCAAAATTCTAAAGTACAATCCAAGGCAGCTTTAAAAAAATTATATTTTGATAAACAATATCTGATACGATTCACAGTATTTTCAACAAACATAAGAAAAAAGTGACTTTGAAGTATCAAAGTCACTTTTTTCTCATACCCATTTATCGTCAAGATAAATGCAAAAGTGCGTCTATTTCCCGCCCACTGGCATTTCGGATCAAAATAGTGATGGGCGATACAGACAAAGTATCGATATTCGATATTATCGTCACCGCTTTACTACGAGATACTGATATTATATGTAAATTCGTAAATTGTAATGAAAATGACTAAAAAAATATCATATCGAAAATATCACAGTTTCAACTGTATCGATATTTTCTGTATCGGTTATCGGTATCGTATTGCCCATCATTACAAAATATCAAAAGCGAAGGCATCAGTGCGCAGTGTTAATTCCAATACTACTTTTTAACCCTTCAAGTAACTTCATGATTACAAAATTTTTTATTTTTAGGGCTAATTTTTTTCAATTTTGGAAATTTGTTTCTATTACAATCAATTATGAAATTCCAAAATTTGATTGCATTTGATGCACACATTTAAAAATCACGGGACTTGGAAAATTTCTGCCCCTTAAAATTCCAGCCTAAGATTTTTGTGGGCTTTCCAGCAATCCATACAGCGCTCCAGATCCCAACTGCACAGTTTCACTTTCTCTTTTAATATTGTGTCCAGTTAGGGAAAAAAGGGCGCTGAACAGCTTAAGGCCATCAGCTGTTTTGCACATGCTGCGCTACCATGGTAATTGCAAGCAAAATAGGCCTATTTTTGTGCACGGTCCAAAACGTTATTGTTTTTCGTTGATACTTGAAGGGTTAAAAACATAGATTATTCTTTATTTCTCCTACTGCATGTATAATTAGAAAATTTGTTAATTATTATTAGCAGCTAGTTCAAATTCTTAAGAATTTATCAAAATTCTAATTAAAGACCTTCATAATTTTTTTCGCATCTTATCTGCACCTTTAGATAGTTCATTCTGAACGGAAGTCCCTCGAATTAGCCGAGATTTTCTTTTCTGTGACAATTTTGAAACTTGATTTAACAGCTGTTGTACATCTGGGGATACAATTTAAAAAATTAACGAATTATCGACACTAAATGAGTTTTAATCATTACAACAGTTAAAGCCAAGCAGATAGCAGTGATTAAGAGAGATGAAGAAATTGAGTGAAAATGCGGTTTTACTTTTCAATAAGAAACCAAAAATTTATTCATCGCAACGGGAAACTTGTCTGGAGGTAAAAAAAATTTAACTTTGTAACTATAACTTTCAATTTCTTGTCACTTTTCTATTGTTCTAATAAATTCTCAAACATATTTAACTAACTCTAAAAGTTGCATCATCATCACCCAACACGCCCAGTGATGATGAAGTGATTGATAAAACTTTAACTCTCCAAGATCAGTAAAAGAGGGGCCAAGTTAAGTTATATTTAATCTTCATTTGTAATTTCATTAAAGTTGTATTAAAAGATAAAACTCGAGAGCTTGCATCGTCAGCACCATTTTTACAGTTGAGTAAAGCACACGAAACGCATCCATTGGAGCACAGCTCAGAAATTCTCTCTTTTGAATAATTCAGACATCATGTAAATTACTTTAAATGTAATTCAACATGATTTTATGCCTCAAAGTTCACGAACTACTCGGGGTGAAATTAATATTTCAAATTAGATTTTGCGTGTTGATCTTGAGGAACCTTTTCAAGGTCATTCACAACAAAGGTTATTTCATTGTTGTTTACTCAAATAATGGAATTTTAATAAACAAATAATGAAATGCACATATAGATTAGGATTTACAGCAGCTGCGTGCAACTTCTTAGTTCCGCAGTCTCAGAAAACGATGGATTTTCTTGGGTAATGGCTACTAATTGCAAATCATTTAACAGCTGCTACCAGATTTTCTTTAAAAAAACAACTAAGATAAAACATTTGCTTTGTAGTTTATACACAAACAGATTTCATTCACTTCTTTCTGTGCACTGAAAAGAGAATTCCTGAACCTTTTAGGTACATCAATTAAATAAATTAAAAACAAATAATTTTATGAAACTTTGATCAATACCGTATTATTTGTATTACAGTATTTAGCAAAATGGAAAGAAAATATCTTAATTTCTGATTCCATTTCAGTCACAACCGATAGTTAACTCAAGCGACTGGGATAGCGAACACTTTCCCCACGAGATTTTATTGACTTGGAAAGATGTCAGTGTTCATTGTGTTCCAGTTGTAAAACGAAAATGCTGTTCCTGGTTCAAGAAGAAATCAATTCAATCAACAAAGCAGATACTCAGTAAAGGTAAATAAATTCGAAAAAAGGAAAAAAACTGTAATAAAAACAAACAATTTACGAAATTCCCAGTTAATGGATTAGCAAAACCAGGTGAACTATTAGCAATTATGGGCGCGAGGTAAAACAAGCATTATTAGAAATAAATTAACTGTGCTTAGCTTTTCAATCCTCATTTCTATCTAGTGGTGCAGGAAAGTCCACCCTATTAAACACTCTTACCACGAAAAACCAAGAAACTCTTTCAGTGTCAGGTCAAGTTCTTATCAACCACCAACCAGTAACTAGTAAAGTGATTGCAGCTGTGTCTGCCTACGTACAGCAAGACGACCTTTTCGTGGGTACTCTTACGGTCAAGGAACAACTTATCTTTCAAGTAGAAATAAAACTAACAAACTGCACACTCTTCTTTAATTACATTTATCACAAACTTCCAGGCACTCTTAAGAATGAGTACCAAAACTAGGTATTCACAAATACTGAATCGAGTTAATGAAGTTATTCTGGAAGTAATCAATTAATTAATTAAAATTTTGGCGTATATTAAATCATTAATATCGTTTATGCGTAGTTGGGATTGTCTAAATGCCAAGATACGTTGATTGGGATTCTTGGGCGAGTGAAAGGAATTTCTGGGGGTGAAAAAAGGAGGTTAGCGGTTGCGTGTGAAGTTTTGACGGACCCCCCACTGTTGTTCTGCGACGAGCCTACGTCTGGGTTGGATTCGTCCATGGCAATGAGCGTGGTTTGCTTGTTGCAGAATCTCGCGAATAAAGGAAAAACTGTTATATGTACTATTCATCAACCCTCTTCTCAATTATATGCGCTTTTTGATAAGTATGGAGTCATAGTTATTTATATTATTATTTATAAAATGAATAACTAGCATTTTTTAAAGGATATTGTTCTTAGCTGAAGGAAGAGTTGCATTTTTGGGCGGCAGAAGTGATGCGTTAAAATTTTTCAAAACGTAATGCAATGTTAATGTTATCAGATGTCCCGAACGTTGATTTCATTGTAAATGTAATTTCTTTTTAGTTTGAATTTTGCGTGTCCTTCTAATTTCAATCCAGCCGATTATTTTATACAAGCACTTGCCATCACAAATGAAGATTGCATTGAGGAAAAGAAAGAAATTATTTCGGTTAAGAATGTTTTTTTAAAGACCCAATTGAAGTAGTTGAAAATAATTTTTCTTGATTCAGAAAATTTGTGACAAGTTTGAAGCTTCTGAATATTATAACTCAATTAAAAATGAAGTCGATTTAACCATTACTGGAAAGTTTGAGGGTTCGCAACTGTTGGACAAGAAATTCAAATCACCGTAAGTTGACGATTTTTTGTTGTTGCGGATTATTAAATAGCGTTTGATCAGGTATAAAGTATCGTGGAGAAAGCAAGTCAGAGCTGTCATGTGGAGATCATGCGTCAGTTCTTACAGGGAACCACTCCTGTTACGATTGAGATTGATGCAAACTTTAGTGAGTTCTATAAGTAGAACACGGTGCTATGCAAAAATAATTGTTTGTACTTCTTTAGATAGTTGGGTTTTTTGTTGGTTTCGTGTACTATCGCCAAGACTTCACTCAATTAAGTGTGAACAACATTAACGGTGCTATGTTCATTCTCATAGTTAGTGCGACCTTTCAAAATCTATTTGCAGTTATCAATGTAAGCACAACTTGAATTATAAATTAAATTAAATAGATGAGACTCTTAAAATATTGCAACTCAGGTTTTATCATCCGAACTCCCAATCTTTTTACGGGAGCATCGAGGTGGATTATACAGCACTTCGGTCTATTTTTTCAGTAAAACATTCGCCGAAGTAAGAAAAGTATTAAAATAAAATGTAATATAAATTAACAATATTCATTTCAGCTACCTATATTTATTATTATGCCAATTCTCTATTCAGCCTCTTCTTATTGGTTGATTGGTAATTTCGTTTCTTAATTTACCATCGACGCTTTATGTGAAAAAAAATTTTCTTTAGGTCTGAATCCAGATTTTATAAAATTTCTCATTGCCACGTTCGTCCACATTCTCGTGGCAAATGCAGCCACATCTTTCGGTATATTGATTCAGCGGTAGTAAAGACAATACGAGATTAACTCATTTCTTCCAACACTTCATTAGGCTATTTAATTTCCGCGCTCAGTTCAACTGCAACAATGGCTTTATCGATTGGACCTCCTGCAGTTTTGCCGTTTCTACTTTTCGGCGGATTCTTCTTGAATAAAACGTAAACCGTCGCTAAATTGCATCAAAATATTTTTAATTAAATTTTTATTAACTTATTTCAGCTCGGTTCCGTGGTACTTTAATTGGCTGCAATACCTTTCTTGGTTTAAATATTCTTTTGAAATTTTATCTATTAATCAATGGATAGATGTCAAACATATAGGTGATGTTAATGATTTTATTAAATTACAAACTACAATAATAAATAATTATTTAATTTTGTTTTAGAATGCAACGTTAATAATATCACATGTCCGAAGAACGGATTAGTCATTCTGCAAACATTAGGTTTTAGACCAGTAAGATTAACTCAAATCTCGTAATGTCTGTATTGTTTATTATTTTCTATTGTAGCATGAATTTGTGCCGAACATCATTTTCCTAATTGGACTAATTATTTTATTTCGATTGTTGGGATTGTTCGCCTTTTTAATACGAGCTTCTAAAAAACAATAGGAAAATATTTACTCATTTATAAAAAATGAAAGCAATAACCAAATGTTCCTTTATTAAGTAATTTTTGAAAAATTTATTTAGGCTGAATAACTTGTAAGAAATAAAATGTCGAATAGAAAATTATTTCCTTCTCGAATTTCTTAATTTCTTAATTATTACTTCATAATAAATTAATATCACAGTTTGCTAGTCAGTGAACCTGATAGTTCTTTAAATAATTCTCAATTTATACAATGATGGAGATTACCGAGTTATTCAATTTTTAATTATAAGGGATCGATACGACATAAATTAAATTTCACTTTGCTTCCATAATTAATACTTATAAAGTTTAAAATTTTATTTTAATTTTACTTTTAGTTTAATTTCATATCATTTTTAATTATTTTAAAAATATATGTTAAAATTATTATTTTCGATATCTGGGAAAGAATTATCGTAGTAATTAAAAAATGTAAACGCTTGTCGCTTACCCTATTCAGTGTTACACTCACCCTAAGTGACCTAAGTCCATTTTTTTCTTTAATTATAAATTGTAAAAAATTCGCTATTATCTTAACAACAGTAAATATCAAATTCGGTTTAACTGTTTTTTTTATCAAATAAAAAAATCGTTCTTTTTTTTAGTAAAAAAATCTCTTCATTCTAAATAGCATGTTATGTAAGTACGATGAATTAAAAATATTTCTAACATTTAATGTGTTTACAGACTCGTTGTGATAAGAGTCGTTGTGTAAACATACTTTTTCTTAGATCAAAAGTCACTTTAACAAGTCAAAAAAAGTTATTCAAAAAGGTTATATGCCTTGTAGAATTGTAATTGGCGCAAAATGACATCACCTTCCATGGAATGATGTCATTTATGGACAATGACGGTATTTGTTGGAACTGGGGACAGGGAATGCATCATTACTATGGAAGTATATCTACGTCTCGAAAAATTATTTCAACCTAAGCTCAAATCGATTTAAGCCTAGGTATAATTAATTGAGCTTAGCTTAATCATTTACGCTTAGGATTAAATTGATTTTTGGAGATACAGATATAAGTTATTCCATTGGTTCCTTATTTGCCACAGCAGATCCAGGAGATCCAGACGGATGTGATTGATTACTTTAAAATCATTGTGACATATCACATATCGCATCAAAAATAAACAAAAATTATTTTTCTTTCGTAATAAATTATTCTCAAATTACAACAAAATGTTCCTTTATCTACATTAAAGAGAGTACCACATTATAGAAAAAAATAAACTCGACTTTCCAGAAATGGAATAAATCAATTGAGGGTCGCCGACCATTGCTTACTCGCTTCAGGAAACGCAGCTTTGCAAAGAAGAAAGGAACCAGGAATACAGAACCAATTTCCATTAACTCATTTAAAATGGCAACTAAAAACACTTCATCTAACATATCCAGTACAGCATCCACATTAGAATCTATGGACATATTATCAAGTAGTACCCTCAAAGTAAGCAATTGTTCATTTCACAATTACTACAAACAATTTGCCCAATCTTTAGAAACCAGCAATGATCGATGCGATCATTGGTTTGTTTTTATTTACATTTTTTTTCTTTTTCTCTCATTTAGAGAAATCCCAAAATGGAATTGAGTAAAGCTGATTTGCTGAAACTCCTCAGTTATTTAGAGGGGGAGTTGCAAGCCAGAGAAGTTGTTATTGCTACATTAAAGGTATAAATATTTACAAATATTTCATTGAATAAAGTATTTCTCGAAACACATTTTTCAGGCTGAAAAAGTAAAGCAGCTGCTTCAGCATGTAAAATTTGGTGGTTATAATATGGAAAATCCAATGATTGCTTTACAACGTGATGCGTTTGCAGCTTGCAGTCCTGGTTTTGACGAAATGGCCGTGCAAGCAATTTATAGTAATCAACTTTTAGCCCTTGAAACATTAATAGATGCACAAAGATGTGCTCATTATCAGATGAAAGAGCAAATGGTTAAAATAGAACAACATCATGAAAAGGTTAATTTTTTCATCTGTAGAATATTTATTTTAAAAATTAGCATTATCCTTCATTTTAAAATAAACAATTTTAAAAAAAATCTAATTTATCTATCTAAATATATATTATTAAGGTTCTACAAGAGCTTGATGAAGAGAGATGCAAATATGCCCAAGATACAGCCCAAGGAGATGATGTAACTTATCTTTTGGAAAAGGAAAGGGGACGACTGAAACAAGAAGTAGCAAAATCACAGTGGATTCTGATTAATTAGGTCACAGGGATCTAGAACACATTGGCCCAATTAAACAGCTACCTCAGTTACTAAAATTTTTATAAGAAGAGACAAAAAGGTAGTCTACTTTTTGTTTCGTGTATAAAACAAAAGACGAACTATGACATTTGCTAAGCAGTAAATATTTAGATGAATTCTGGAACTAACCAAAGAAAAATATTATCAAAAATATTTAAAGAAAATTAAAAAATTACTACACTATTTGAATCTCAGATGTTCATTATCAAGTAAATCTATGCTTACTCAGCAATGGCCTCGACATGCATACTAACTAGCAATCTTTTCTCTTCCTTTGTTTTCATTCTTTAAAATTTGTTTCAGATACACAGTTGCCCGGTTAACCTGAATCCACTGTATAACATATGTATCATAGTTAAATTTCATGATTAATTACAAATAACTTTTAACTTGTAGATAGAGTTAGAGAGGCAGCATAATAAGAAACTAGAGAAGGAGTTCAAAAAGTTAGCCTCCATATTAGATCAAGAAAGATCCAAACAAAAACAAATAGTATTGTTACTCTTATCAGAGAGACAACAAATAATTGTTAAGCTTTTAGAAGAACGTCAACATTGTATTGAATTGGAAAAGGTGAAAATGTAAATAATGATTTATTGATGTGCTTAAGTAAAATGATTATTCTAAAAATACATGCATTAGGTGCTGCAATTGCAGAAAGGTCGCTTAGCTGATGCTGCAGATGGCCTTGAAGAAGAAAGTCAAAAGTCGCTGCAAATGGAAGCTGAATTAGAGCAGCAACTTGCTATATTTGCAGATGAGAGAAATCGATTAAAAGAAGCAATTACTGTGGAATCTAACAAAAGTGCAAGACTTCAAGATGTTAATCATTCACTTGTTCTTGAGGTTGCTTCACTCAAGCAAAAGACCTTTTCTAACCCAATTGTAATTCAAGACACAGGTAGCTAATTTACACTTTTTCTCTATCATCAGTCTTTGCAATCTAAGTTTCTTCAGTTTTAAATTTACTAAATACTTAAGATAAGATCTTTAAATATATCAGCAATTTCTTGATCTCTTTTTTCAGGTACTTTTGTACCTAATACACCTAATCGACCATCTGTTGGAAGTACCTCCAAACAAGCTGGTCCTCCAATTCCTCCAACTAAACCAAATCATGCCACAAAGTCCAAATTAGGTACATTTGTTAACTTTCCTAACAATCAATCTTATCTTTATTCAGAAGACATAAACTTCTCTCAGTTTATATGATGCCAAGCTGCATTTCAATGTTTTATAATTAATAATTAAATTTCCTGACATTTATGTTACAGTTTCACCAGTAGCATCATCATCAACGTCTCTACCAACTTCAAATAATTGTCAAAAGGAAGTTGCACATCGCAATCAAGTAAACCTTGCTGGAACTCCTCCCCTAAAACAGGAACTTGCTGACAATAAAGTAACTGAAGCCAAGAACAAAAGAAGTGACAAGTAAACAAATCAATACCTCACTTTCAAAAACTTAATTATTAACAAAACATTTTTTAAAGATGCTCTTCAATGCCACAAGCAGAAGACATGATAGTATGCAGTACAGCATCAGTTGGACTGTCGGCAACTTCGAAACCCGTGGCAAAACTTGTACATAGCATTGCTAGTGCACCAAATACAAAAGAAGTCTCTTCAGAAAAACCCACAAGTGTGACTTGTTCAGCTGCTGACAAACTTACACCAAACTCTGTAGACTCAAATAGTAATTCAATAAGTAATAAAATACTCACATTTGGCGGAAAGGGATCTGCAACAAAATCAACTACCGGACAACAACCGCCACAACCGCCAAAAAAACCGGTGGCAATCGTTCGTGGAACTCCACCTCCAGTACCGCCAAACAAACCCATTTTGTTAGCTCAAGCCAGAAGGCTAAGTATGGACAGTACTGAAGTTGATACAAAATTAATTAAACCAGTAAACAAAGAGAAGATTGGATCTCAACGAAGTGAACCTCAAGATACAACAAAACCTGCTGTGAAGGATGGGGGACAGGTTGGTTTACTTCTTCCACCAACTTCCAGTATGGATCTTCTGGGGCAGGAGTTAGCAGACTTTCAGCAGTTGTTAGTTTCAATGGTCAATGGGGAGGGAATAGAAATGTTATCCCCAGAACATATATCCTTAGAAACTTCCCAAGACACTAGTTAAAACAGAATATAGTAAATCCAAACAGATTTTAATTTTAGATAAATCTTTTCTATTTGTTATGTTATTTATAGCTTTAGGGTGTTAAGAACAGTTTTAAAGACATATTCCACTGTTAGGAAAGCAAATTAATTTTTTATGCATAATATATAATTCTATTGGCCAATTGCTTCAATCTCAGTTAGTGTTATTTTAAATTACCACTTATTAACAGGAGAAATGCTTAACTAAGGTTGGTGCAATAGGCCCTACAAGTTATAGTGAGAAGACATAATACCAAAGCATGATTTTAATTGGTTTAAATTAATTCCTGCTCTTTTAAACTATCTTACTTACAGTACGATACGTAATTAAAGGAAATCTCTTAATTAAGTAAAGAATAAAGAACATATTGAATATTTTTAATGATTATGTTGGAAAACTATGTTCATCTTTTTTTCAGAGATATGAATTAATAGAAATAAATTTTTTATTTTAGTTAAATAGGGGGTGTAGGCTCTAAAATAAGAGTAGAATTTTCATGTGCAACTTTTTAATTTTTAGAAAAGTCAATGCTGTAAAGAAATTAAAAGATTTTTTTAGGCTCTTAATGCAAACTACAAAAAAATTTCAGAAAATCAATATAACACAAAGCTCTAGCAGATAAGTAGCATAAAATAACTTTTTCAGTAACAAAGTTTTGAAACTACACTAATCAGTGTAGATTCTTAGGGCAACATAAATCATATTTAAATATTTCTAACATTTTTATAATTAAATATTTTGCGACACAGCTATAATATCCACAGTTGACGCGACTTAATTGTACAGTACTTCGTTAGTTGCATGATAAAATTAATTTCCTTATTTTCAATTTCTATTCCTGCTTATTGTTTTTGTATGCACGATGTGACGCAATGTTAGAAAAGCCATCGTTATCATAGTTGTGTGTACAATTTTGTTTTAATTTTTTTAATTATATGCCATCCTGTCATTTTGTATTCCTTCAACCATTATTTTTAATAAATATTTTTTTTATCTCTGCATGAAGTTTTTTTCATTTCCTTACAGTTTTAGTAATAAATCTTATCTCTATAGGGTAATTTATTCAACACCCTATAAAAATTATAATATAGTTTCAGTGACAGTCAAGAACTGTTGTTCTGTACGATTTTAAATCAAATAAATCAATCAAACAATCAATCAATCAATCAATCAATCAATCAATCAATCAATGTTAATAAAGTGCAAACAAAATTTCAAACAAAAAAAAAAGATTATTTAATCAATAAATTTTAATAAAAATATAGTAAAAAATGCGATTTCCTCATTACATTTAAGATCACCTTTAAATTCATTGCACAACATTTCCTTTTATTAAAATAATTTGTTTATGCATTATAGGTAAAACCTTGGCATTGATATTTAGTTACTATGACATGATTAATGATGTTACATTCCTTATCAAATAACATTTTATTTCTTTTTCAGGTTGCTGCCAAATAACTTTCCAAATATTCTTCATATGAAAATCTTTACAATTATATTCTAGTCAGCTACCTTTTGTGAACTAGCAATTCAAACAAACAAAAAAATGTTTAGATTAAAAATAAAAATCTTTTCAATATCTGAGTTTTAGTAACTATATTGTATGTTTTCTGTACTTCCAAATGAAATAAAGAACCCTTTGTGACCAACCCTTTCAAAATTCCAATCCTTAGTTATTTACTTATTATATTGCACATCCATCTTCTTTATAACTGTTTAAAATTAGATTCTTGGAAGTTTATTTCTAAAAGCTGTTAGTAATGGTATGAGGTTTTGATTTCTTAATACTTACTGCTCATTTAAAACAAAGTTTGTGGGGAAATATTAGAATCCTGTTAATAAATCAATGACAAAATTGTAATTAAGACAAGATTGCACAAATTATTTATAAATACTTCCTTTAAGGAAGATACAAAATGTGAGCTGAGTAATTAGTTGTATCCTTTTAAAGCCTATTTGGACTTTATCATGCGATATAGTTAGTTTGAAAACAATTGATTTCATCAGTTTCCTATGCTTTACTATTCTTGTAATCAACCTAGCTTGTAATATCAACTCAAATTAAATCTGGATGAAATGATTTATTTGCTGCGTAAAAGGGAATATGATTTTAAATTACTTTTTACATCATAATTCCTCTCATTACGAGATCGATTTGTTAATGTGTTAACGCTTTGATGGAGAAATTTAATGCACATAATAATTAATGATGATAATAATGAAATTATGTTGCCATTCATGAGTTACATAGTCACTAACAATAACAAGACACCTAGAGATTTTGAAAAATTATTTTATATAAACTTTATGATCACAAAAACAACTTCAAACATCAATATTTTTTATATTTGCCATTAGAAATTTAAATTTTGTGAGGTTGGCTTCCTCTTCGATCACGCTCTTGATTGAAGCGTCGCAAGCGGTACGGTTATCACACCGAGGGGAGGGGTGGGGGGTTTCAGATAAACGTATATAAATGGGTATAGTATGTAAAAAATTGTCTTTTTCAACCAAACCTTTACACGTTCACAGCATTAAAAAAAATTAGACCAAATTTAAACTGACATGCTGTCAAACTAATTTCGTCTTTCCATCAAGAATTTGGATTGATGTGTAGGATTGAGCACTGTAGAAGATCGGGACCGTACACAATAATATTTCATAATAAATCTATCCAGCACTCTAATAACTCTCCTCAATACTGCTATGATTTTCAGTCCACTCATATTAAACTAGTTTTATCAAATAGGTGTTTTGAAACAGGGTTGCATCAAAAACTATATTAAAAACATTTACTGATTTCATCCTCTCAATTGTTGTTGTTATGTACATCGGTAAGACAATGCGTTTACACGTAATAAAACATAATTTTTCTTGTCTGACATCTTCCAGTCACTGATTTTTCGAAGGGCATGTTGGGAATTAAAATAATCAACAATACAAAAACATTCCTTCGACTAGCAAAGCTTTAACATAAAATAAACAACAATCGTAAGTCCACAATCGAAACCATAAAATTGCTATTAATTAGTTTTTTTTTTGAAATTATAATAACCTAAATTCCTTTCCTCTATACGTCACTCTAACAATCGATTTTCACTTTTTACGTTTCATGAAGTTGAGTAAATAATGGAACATTCCTTAATACACTTTTCTTCAATTATCATCGCAGAAAAAAGAAAATAATTACGAGGAAAGAAGATAAATATTATTTTATCGCCAACTATCCACTACAGTGTGAGAAATTTAACAGCTTACAACTCTTGTCCACAACTCAACTTAAGTGACAGGAATAGTAAGTGACTTTAAGCTTTGATTTTATATTCAAATTGAAATCCATGCCCTATTGCAATAAAAAAAATCATTTTTCAGATGGCGCCGACATCATGCACAATCGAATTAAATGGCAAAACTCATCACGATATTTTCTTGAGTTGGAGGAACATAAGTGCCGTAACTATTCCCCTTAAGAAAAACGCATTTTACTCTTGTTTTAAAACTCAAGTCGAAGAACTTCCTAAACAGATTCTCAATGATGGTAATTACTTTATTTTATTTGTATGGAAATGAAAAGTAACTTTGAATTCTTTCAGTTAGTGGTTTGGCTAAACCAGGTGAACTATTAGCAATTATGGGTTCAAGGTAATATAGTTTAATATTAATTATTAGTTAGAATATACATAACTTGAAAAAAAAATCAATTAAATAATTAAATTGGCGGGAACGAAAACTTTGAATTGCTAGTCTAAATAAGGAAAAAATAAATAAAATTTTTGACAGCTTAATTTTAAAATAGTTTTCAAACTAAAAAGGAAAAAAAATCTTATTTTGATTATAGTAATCAAATTTTCCTTATTTAAAAATTATATTATAGACAAAGGAAAATTTTAAATTATTACAAAATCTTCCTTTTCCTATCAAAATGCTATCAAGATTATTCGTGCACATAATTAACAGTTCCTTTTTTTCGTATCAAGATATTCCAATAAAACGGGTTTTTTAAAAAACATTTTTAGAAAAATTAGAAAACATAAAACTTCTCAGAAATTAGGTATTCTGAATTGGCCTTAAAGCATAGTTAACTTATTTTATACTACATTGTACTCGAAAAATTCAATCTTTTTTAAAAACCTATGTATTTTCAGTGGTGCAGGGAAAACCACCCTATTAAATATCCTAACTATGAGAAATAAAAGCAAATTTACGCTATCGGGCGAAGTATACATCAACGACAAAATCGTAACTAGTAAGCTGTTGACAGCAACAGCAGCTTACATCGAACAAGACAGCCTTTTCATCGGCACTCTTACTGTCAAAGAGCAACTTATTTTTCAAGTACATTTCAATTACAAATCTCATTAGAAACAGTTATATCATACTAAAATACTCTAATTTTAGGCAAGACTTAGAATGGGCAATAACACTTACGCAGCAAAATTGCAACGAGTTGACGAAGTTATTCAAGAGGTAAACACTTTCATCATTTGATCATCTGAATTCAATATTCACAAATTTAATTAGTTAGGATTAGCTAAATGCCAAAATAATTTAATTGGAATTCCTGGGCGTATCAAAGGAATATCTGGGGGTGAAAAACGACGTTTGGCTGTCGCTTGTGAAATATTAACGAACCCATATTTGCTGTTCTGTGACGAGCCCACTTCTGGATTGGATTCGTCAATGGCCCACAGTGTGGTTACTTTGCTACAAAACATGGCAATGAAAGGAAAAACCATTTTATGCACTATACATCAGCCATCATCTGAAATTTATGAACTATTTGATAAGTAGGAAATATCTGAATTCAAATTGCTACAATTGCATTTAACATTTGATTAATTTTCTTAGGATTTTATTTCTAGCTGAAGGCAGAGTTGCTTTCTTGGGTACTGGAGACGGTGCTTTGGATTATTTTAATAGGTGAGTCATATTTATATTTTTAATTGATTGCATTGCATTAAAATTGAATGATTTTTCTAGTTTGAATTATAAATGCCCTATGAATTACAATCCAGCTGATTATTTTATCCACACTCTTGCCATCACTGCTGAGGATGGTGACGACAAGAGACGAGTCGTCTCTGTAATTTATAAATTCATTAAATAAAAAAACATTTTTTTATCATTTATTTTTATTTCTTTCTTAGGAAATATGTGATTCTTTCCAAAAATCTAATAATCATTCACTCAACAAAGATGAAATTGAGGATACAATAAAAAATAAAATATTGCAATTACCAGAAGAAGACATGAAATCTCGGTAAGCATTATGGTCTGTAAAAAGAAAAAAAGAAATACAGTACATAATTTCTATTTGTATTTTTAAGTTATACGGTGTCATGGTGTGAGCAACTCAGAGCCGTTGTATGGCGATCTTGCCTGAGTGTCCTTAAAGAGCCAGTTCTCATAAAAATGAGATTCATCCAAACTTTGGTCAGTACCTTAATAGTAAGATTCAATATCCTAATCAAATTAAAATTTCTATTATTTCAGTTTGTCGGCCTGTTTCTGGGATTCTTTTATTATCACCAAGAATTAACTCAACTAAGCGTAAACAACATAAACGGCGCCTTTTACATTCTATTGATCAACACTACTTACCAAAACATGTACTCTGTCATTCACGTAAGCATTGCTGGAAAGTTACCTACATTCAGTTATTCATTCATCTTATTCTTATTGTGCAGGTTTTTTGTTCTGAATTACCCATCTTTCTTCGAGAACATTCAAGCGGTTTATACGGATCTAGAGTTTATTTTCTGAGCAAAGTTTTTGCTGATGTAAGTACAAAACATTTGAAAATATCAAATATTATTCTAATAATATTTTTTTTAAAAGCAAATTATATTTATTCTTGCACCAGCTTTATTTATCGCGGTTTCATATTGGTTAATTGGTAAAAAACTCAAAACCAATAATAGTATAACAATTATTTAAATATTTTGCAACTTTTTCAGGTTTTTATCCAGACTTAGAAAAATTCTTACTGGCCATCTTAATATTTGTTCTCGTTGCAAATTCTGCTACATCTGTTGGTATTTATAAAGAAAATAATTGTTACAGACCAATATTTAATTTAACCGTTATACTTGTAGGGTATTTGATTTCAGCACTCAGTACATCAACTGCAATGGCAGTAACCCTTGCACCTGCTTGTGTCGTCCCGTTGTTGCTTTTTGGAGGATTCTTTATAAGAAAAATGTCACTATCAATAAAGTATAAATTCAAAATGCCCTTTTGACACATTGTTTGTCCTTAAAGGTCCGTTCAATGGTACCTTAAGTGGATACCTTATTTGTCGTGGTTTGAATATGGATTTGAATGTTTAGCCATCAATCAATGGAAAGACGTCACACATATAGGTAATTATTAAAATAAATTATAGTTTTTTTTATAAAATGTTTTTTGCTCTTAAGATTGTAATGTGGACAATAAAACCTGCCAGAGAAATGGGATGGAAATATTACATGGATATGATTTTCATCCTGTAAGTAACATGAAATTGATAGATGCAAATTACGATCACAACTTGATTTTTTTTCCTTTTTAGAGCGCTTTCTGGCCGAATATAATGTCTCTCGTCGGCCTCATTTTAACAATCCGAATGGCTGCACTTTTAGTTGTTGCAGTACGAGCGCACAGAACTTCGATCGTTTAATATATTAATAGAA